>APFE030004309.1:54543-66862 GCA_000404065.3 Pinus taeda
ATTATTTATTTTTTCCATAAAATATTGCAAATTTTTATTAAAAGATATAAAAAGTTACATGGGTACATGCATATAATATTTCATCATTTAGTTCAAAATGATAAGCAAGAAATAGAAACCGAGTTGATGAAGAAACAACAAATAGTGAGGGGTTGACTATTCAAAGAAATCTGATATAAAGTATAATATAAATGTCTCGCAATTTTTTATCCACTGCTATATAATGTATTTAGATACATGTATATGAGATATAACCAAAATATAACAAAGAAAGTCACAAATATGTGAAAGGGATATGGTGATACTACTGAACAGTCTCATATATGAACTCGTTGATCTACCATACTCCATAATCTTGTTGTAAACCTTCTTTAGAAAGGATGTCTATATCTGCGTTCCATTCCTTCTAATGTGCTTGTAAAACAAAAAGCAAAAAACAAAAAATTATACAAAAAATCTCTTCTAAAATGAGAGTCAAAGTGTGGGAGTGACATCTTTGGGCAACATTGAACCAACTTATGACATTTATTGAGTCTCCAAAAATTTGAAGGGAATGAACTTATTTTTCCAACACCCATCGTAATAAGAGTTTTAGAGAGAGAAGCTCAGCTAAGTTGTTTGTCCCTCTGCCTAGACCAACTTTGGCTTTTAGAATGTGTTCATTACTAAGGTGCAACATTAACCCTCCACCACAAACTCAATTTTCATTTGATGCTCCATAAGAAAAAGACCAAGGAATTTGGGGGTTGATTTATTCAATAATGATTGGAGGCGCACAAAAACTGTGTCTTTGAAGGCAACAATGCATATATGGTCGTGGTTTCAACAACAATGAGGGATGGGGCTCATGACATATCACAAAAGATTGCTTTATTCCTGGTGTTATAGGCCATTTTGTCACATCTGGTTACTAGGCCTTCAAACAGGACAAATTCACATCCTTCAACATATTGCCATCATCCCTACACAAAGCCCTAAGCATGACTTTGCTGAATCCCTGAGTTTTTTCTCTTGACCGTTGAGTTCCCAAGCTTTTAAAGCCCAATGCATCTTGGCCCTTTAGGGACCAACGTTGACTACCAAGTTGACCCTTTCTGCACCTGCACTGATCATCAACAAGTTGCTCAGTCTTGGGGGTGTGTTGGTTCTAGAAATTCGGGAGAAATAAAAAGAATCCCGAAGCTTCCTCTTCTAGAAGCTTCATGAGGTTGTTTCAACCATTTACCTTAGATAAGAGTCTCAAATCCTATCCTATCCTATCCTACCTTGAAGTTTTCACCTTTTATCCCTTGAGCTCATCCTTCCATCTCAAGTGGATCTCAAGCCTAGATTGGTAAATGGATAAGAATGCATGAACTACCTCCCTCATCTATATATTTACAACCATCCATGGACAAGGGGTTGGATTTTGGAGATTGATTCTACCCTCCTTTTGTTTCTTTGATAGTCATTAATCCATGCATTAGGGTGACATAGAGGCATACTTTGTGGCAAGGAAAGGACAAGTCAACTTGGGGAACTCTTCTACAAGATCAACTCTTATTTTTTGTTGTAACTCTCTCCATTTCTATTAATACAAAGAGTAGATTGTTTTCCTATATATGATGTTATGATTTCATGTATTTCAATATCATGTCGATCTATTGAATGAAGTGATTAGATTATGTTACATAGATGTCGTAGATCTTTGGCTTGTCTTGTTTGATTGTGCAGGTTCTAATTATAGCGATCAGAGCTAGGATTGGAGCATACAAGCCGAGGAAGGAGTGAAGCTTACGACGGATTCCAGGTAGGCTTCATCCCATCATTCAATTACTTTAAGGAAGACATTGTGCCCTTTGCTTTAGTTTTTCTAGGTTAGTCCACCAGACCTAAGGAAGACACTTCTATCCGTAGTCATAGATTTCGTATAACACCTGGCAAGCCAAATGTCCCAGCTGAATAATGGTGGGATATTCCATTGTTTTACATCTTGTGTTGAATCCCACCAAATTTTCCAGACCTCCCCATATTCTACACCTCTCCATTCCAGATCGCATCTTAAAAGTTGTTTCGATCTATCCATTGTGTTGATGGTAAAAGGGCACGAGATTAAACAGGTGTGCCACTAATTCCTTTGCATTCTTGCACAAGATACACCAACTTGGACCCTTTTTCTTCCTTTTTTGAAGATTATCCCATGTTGGAATTTTGCTTATGATAATACACCAAAGGAACAATCTGAACTTTACAAAACAAGCTAAATTTCCATATCTTAGACCACCATAAAGCGGGGTCATTTCTCATCCTGGCTTCAATACAAAATTAATATCCAAAATTTGGCAAATAATGTCCTGAGGGCGAATGGATCCAACAAAGGGAGTCTTCTCTTTCACAAATTCTGATATGGGACCTTTTAAGGGTTGCAACATATTCTTACTAGATGAATATATACTCGCCATCAAGTGCAATTGTGCTGCAATTTTTCAACCTTGAGACCAAAAAGTAGTTCTCCTCTCGTCCAAATTTTGATATGAGAAATTAATCCCCTATTCATTCAGAGAAGCCACCAACTCTTGAGGAAGTCTGGAGTTTTTAGGGCATCGCTTGCTCCATTGTTTTGCTAGAGCCCTTTCTGCAATATTTTTAAATTATTTTAACATATATTTTGGTAAAGATTGAGCAACACTTTTGAAGAAGAAATTCTTAATTTGATTTTGATTGTCACTTTTACATTGTTATCAAATTTATTGAAAACCCTTTAACATTGTAAATTTTCTCATTATAAATCCATATTTGGAGACACTTTCTCTTCAATTTTTTTGTAAGATTTGTTGAATTTGAGAATTCTTCCCCTCCACCACCAATGCATAACATAGTTGATAATAGATTAGATAAGAGGACTGATTTGAAGGTCCTTCAAATAACTCCTCCTATCTAATCTATTATCAAATAGTTAAATCAAATTCACAATGACTTGTTGTTGTTCAAGCTTCATTAGCTCACTTTGGATAGTTTGTATGTCTAAACCATTATTATCTCACACATCACTGGAAACCCAAAATTTCCTTTTAACTTGATCAACATTCTCCAATGAGAGCCTTAAGACATATAGACAATCATTATTGAAATAAATGGCTTTCATGAACACAATATTCTAAATATTGTATTGTAATAACAAGCTTCCATGTTTCAAAATGTGGAGGAATTGTAAACTTTAACTTATGCTTCTAGTTTCATTGTTCAACATTTCTCTTAACCACAGGCTTCCCTTGCCTCATGTACTTCTTCGTTCTTGAAATTGAAGGATAATGAGATTGCTACACAATCATAAACATCACATTCATGTGTAAATAATGACCCTACCTTTACATCATTGTGAATTGAGATTCATAATGTTCATATCTTTTTAGTAATAATAAATAGCTCCATTGATAAACATAAATTTTATGTTTTAAACCTTTTTTTTTAATTTGTATTTGATAGTTTTGATAACTGATTATTATTATTATTATTTGTTTGCTAGGTTATGTGAGTCTTGAGATGACTATAACTCTTAACTTGTGGCCTAAGTAGCCACGACCCAGGGGCATCTAAGCCATCAGAATCACCCGGGGATTGCACCCATCCCAGGCCACTCTAGCCCTTAGTATGGTTGGATTTTTTACCATAGAGTTTTGAATCGATGACCTTTGCACCATAGAGTGCCTTAATAAAACACCCTGTCGTTGTATGCTCTATGCACCGTGGGTGTTTTGATAAATTATTATAATCTATATGAAATTTATACATATATTTTTTTACATAATGAAAATCATCTGACATTCAGTGCTTCGATAGATTGGTTTCCACTATTACACCAAATACAACTTTTCATAAATATCATTAACAAGCCAATTATAATGTCTTTGAAGATTTGAACCCACATAGCTAGGGAACGAAATTGTTCACCAAACCACTTGAGCTAAGATCTTTTGATGAAATTTATACATTTTTCAATACAAATACAATATATAAATTTCTAATATATTTTATTGTAGTGAGAGACGTTGTATAACTCAGTATGGTAGCGATGATGAACGTTATGTAATGCACTATCTAATGTAATGTAATGTTATGTTATGTTGACTAGATCAAATTATTTAAAATTAAATGAAATAAAAAATAATAATTATATATAAGTTTGAGTCACTCATTTGATGGGTTTATTGAGGGTGGTTTACAAGCCCATGGCCATAGTATTTGTTATGATAAATCCTATTTAATGGCTTGAGGAAATCCATTATGCAAGAGTGCCAACTTAGAGTCATCTCAAGTCTAAATTGATCCCTCTCAATGCTTGATTAATCCAAATTTAAAAAATAGATCCATGCTAGTTTATGTAGAATTTCATGTAGATTCACAAGCTCATGCAATTTAGTAAAGTACAGGACAATAATCCACTTCTACTTTCAACCAACGGAAGCCAATAGATCGATGAAAACAATATGAACAAGAAGAAGACAAATCAATGACACATAACACAAAAAGTTTTCTTGGGGAAAGCCACTGCTCAAAACACCTACTATCTATATTGCATTAATCAGAAATCCAAGATGAGAATACAATGCTTGTTCTCACAAGAACAATCCTTGCACAAGTATAATCAACTCTCAGCTCACAAACTAGCTCAAGCCAAACTCTAGGCCTATTCTGCAGCTCTCCAAGCCCCTATTTCCTTGCACAATTCCTAGGATGCATAGCCCGTATTTAAAGGGAATTCATGCTTCCAAAACTGCGCAATCCAAACATAGGTCCTTCTTTGATTGCATGCATGATATTTACAACTCAGTAAATCATACAACTGATAGTACATTGTCCCTACATTGTACAACTGATAGTACATTGTCCCTACAACTGATATTACATTGTTTTTCTCTGAACTAACATGCATGAGTTTCTCGTGAGGGAATCTTCAGTTAACTGGAGTAACACTTGTGGATGCACTAGTGCACCAACTAACTGTTAGTCCTCTATTAGCTCCACAAACAATTAGAACTAATTTAACTGACCATAACTCAATAAACTGATTTAATCTAATTACAACTCAAATAAATTCATCTTGAACCCTTAAAACTTAGGGAAAACATATACATGACTACAGAAAGACTTCCAACTCAAAATTCCTAAGTTAATTAAATTTAGTTAACTATTTACAAGTTGTTATGAGAAAAGAATTACAATTTAATTCAAGGACAAATTAAATTGGAATTTCTCAATTCTATTTTTAAAATTTATTGTTGCTATTTTCAATAGTTTACTAGGATAAATTCTTCAATTTTTCAATTTATTATATTCTTTTAATACAAATAAAATGCATACATCAGGTAGTCGAGATAATGACGACCCCTTTTGTTTCATATACAATTATAGTTAAATTATAAGATTCATTTTTTATTTAATAATGTAGGATATAGATAATTAAAAATTATAAATTAGTAGCATATATATAATATATATCATTCTTTATTCTAAATAAAAGGTTTTTTTTTTAAATTATTAATTTAACATATTATAAATAACAGTTTTATTTTAAAAACAAATTATAATGATATTCTTTAAACTCAAACATCAATATCAATCACAATTAAGACAATCCTTTTAACTTACCTCAATGGGAGTGACCCACACTGCACTGCAACACACTAGCATAGACTCGACCCAAAACTATCATGTAGTCATTAATGAGGGTACATTCATTAAGGTTCATAATGAGGGACATTTGTTTGTTAAGGTTAGTTCAACGATTATAGGTGGTAAGGATGGCATAGTGCATGACTCTTTTATTGAATTTCCACTCAATACCACAACTCTTGAGCCATCAATCTCTACATCACATTTACTTGGCACAACTGAAAATGATAGTAGCCATTCTATACAATAAGGTTTCCAACTTGTTGTCTCAAATGTTCATATTTTATATAGAAACTCTGCCTCTCACATGCAACATTACTATCCTCTAGTCTCGTGGATTTGGCAGTTTAGAAGGAAAAAGCCTTACGAAGGGCAATTTGGTCTCAAAACAATCAAAAGGACCATGCCCTGCACTAGTCCCTTGGTCTCTAAAGGTTTTGCATGTAATTTTTCGACTACCTTCTCCTGCTTTGCTTTACGACTGACATGTTAATGAGGGGTCTCTTCTAGGTTATAAATTCCCCAAGCTCTTGCCACATAGTTGCACCTAAGTATATTGCCTCTGTTTCAATTGGTTTTCTTGTCCTTTTATCAACTCTTGGTTTATTCTTACACTCTTGGGATCCTCTGTCGACTGTCTCGCCAATCTCTTTAGCTCTTCTAGTGCTTCCTTCGCTCATTCTTCTCCCTCTCTTGAGCCTATTTGTTTCTCTCTCGCCTCTCCACTTAGAATTTCATGTTCCCAATCATTTGCATTTCCCTCAATTGTAGGTTCAATTTCTTTTATGTTGGTCTTACTTGCCAACAATGCACAGATAAAGAGCTCGCTTAGGAAGAGGTAGTGGGGGTCGTAGGCTAGCAAGTAATTCTTGAGCCTGAGCCCAAGCCTCAAAAAACATATATAGAGAACATGTCCCCTTGGTGGCACAACGCGATTTATCCAACATTAACCAAGAATTGGTTAACGAGAGGCATGAAATGTCAGAGTCTGAAGTCTTAGAAGAAGTCAAGAATTGGGTGTTAGATTTGGGCAACCCAAGAGCTCATAGAAACCATATTTGCATACAATCGATTTATACTAGCATATTAAGAATTTGTTGGGGAAAGTCCTATTTGATCACAACAAGAGCAAAGACAAGCTCCTCCTTCAAATGGAGGAGCTCCACCTACTATATTGGATTATGGATGGGAGGTTGCATCGACTGGAAAGGGCACTGTTACCTAACAAAGCACAACCACCCCTTGACAACCCTATGTGTCCTACTCCAAATGGTTAATGGCATGACATCCATGTGGCAAAAAGCCACAAGTGAGAAACTCAATGGCTTTTATGATTTTCAACTCTCTGGTTTCATCTTTTGAATGTATTTTCTCAACTTGTATGACTACTGCAACCTCTTTTCCCAACTCTATTTTTAATGAGCATGGTCACGCCCAACTTAATCCATGGTTTCTGATACGCTCGGGTTCAAAGCTTTATCAACTCTCTTTGTTTGGTTTTCATTTCGACAGACTAGATCTGATAAAAGTGTCTCTATGTAATATGCTTTTTACATATTTTCCAAAATAATATAGGTTTTTGAGCTTTAAAAAAAGCAATTCTTTTAGCTTAAACAAAAATTACAATCCAAAAAATCACTCTAATGTAAATACAAATCATAACAAAGACAATCCCTCACATACTCCTACATGCTATTAACACAATGTGCAAATAAAATACCTTCCCACCCTCATTGCTATACCCTATAAGAACATAGAAACACCTTAAAGGACATGGAAAGCAAACACTAGCTCATATATCGCAAGTGCATTAACCATGACATACAAATTCCTCATGCTTAATAAATCCAATAGAGAAATACAACATATTTCCTTAAATTGAAATAAAACATTTTTTAATAACAATAAATGTTTTTATTTTTATTTTTTAATTGATTAACAGAATGTGCTAAGAAAATACCTTCCCACCCTCATTGTTATACCCTATAAGAACATAGAACCACCTTAAAGGACATGGAAAGCAAACACTAGGTTATATATCACAAGTGCATCAACCAAAACAGACAAATTCGTCATGCCTAATAAATCCAATAGAGAAATACAACATATTTCCTTAAAATGAAATAAAACATTTTTTAATAACAATTAATGTTTTTTATTTTTATTTTTTAATTAATTAACACAATGTGCAAAGAAAATACCTTCCCACGCTCATTGTTATACCCTATAAGAACATAGAACCAAATTAAAGGACATGGAAAGCAAACACTAGGTCATATATCACAAGTGCATGGACCATGAGAGACAAATTCCTCATGCCTAATAAATCCAATAAAGAAATACAACATATTTCCTTAAAATGAAATAAAACTTTTTTTAATAACAATAAATGTTTTTATTTTTAATTTTTAATTAATTAACACAATGTGCAAAGAAAATACTTTCCCACACTCATTGCTATACCCTATAAGAACTTAGAACCAACTTAAAGGACATGGAAAGCAAACACTAGGTCATATATCACAAGTGCATCGACCATGACGGACAAATTCCTTATGCCTAATAAATCCAATAGAGAAATACAACATATTTCCTTAAAATGAAATAAAACATTTTTAATAACAATAAATGTTTTTATACCCAGATGCGGGTGATAACTATGGCATTAATTGTGATTAGATGGAAGGGTAGTGGGAGGCCTGGCCACATGGCCGTCCGCGTCCCCCCCAAGCCAGAATGAAAGGAATTCATAGTGCCTTGCAGGAGCCATTAATTGGGGGCTCCAGTTGAGAATTCTCTATCAAGCTCGAAGAAATGGCCTCTACCGACCATAATGCAGTCTTTCCTCCTCTGCTCAATAGTATTTGCCCTCCTCAGGCAGCGAAGCCTTGCTCTCGCACCGTCACTGGAAGCCACTGTTGGCTGCTCAACTGCGTGCACGTGGGAAATGGGTATCATTTCTACTAAACCATGCATTGCAATTTGATTCCAGCTCAGAATTCCTCAGCTCTCTCTTTGTATAACCATTCCTCTGATTTCCCTACTGATAGCTCTGGGACGAATTTTGTCATGGCTCGCATCTGCCACCGAATGCGAAGTAGAAGAGGGGGTTGTCGTGGTGGAAGCATCCGTCCCCCTGCTACGCCTAGCCCTGAATCTGCCTCACCCTCCTTTTCTCCTGACATTTCAAATCCATACAACACCTTCTCTGGTCGGTATCCTGATACCCACAATGGCAGAGGAAGGGCTCAGCTCTAGGGTGCCCGCATAATGGACACAACTATTCATACAACCAATTTTCCCCTTCCCCCTCACCTCGCCCATGACACGACTCAATTTTGCTTCCACAACACTCTTCACAGGCCTATTATCACTGCCACAGTCACCATCACCTTCTCTGAGGAAGCTGACCTACAGGAAGCTCCGCCAGGGACCAATGGTGAGCAGCAGAGGGCCGCTTAAAGGAACAGAAGCACCCGAGACCCAAGCAAGCAGCCGCTGGTTGAGGACTTTGCCACCCCGCATGGAAAGGAGTTGGTTGGCAGTCAACCGGTTGCCGAAGGCAAAGCTGTAGACACGAAGGCAACTGGTGGCAGAGCAGGAGACACGTCCGGCCCGCATGAAGCAAAATGCAGCTCTACTGGCACTCAACCAACTCGTGGAATTCAGCGCGGCACGTCACCAGAGGAGGAGGAGTGGTACCAGTACGCATGTCTTATCGAGGAAGAGGCTGCCCCAGGCGACCTCTAGAAGGTCCATCATGATTGACAATTGGCAGCCAAGTATCACCCTTCTGCCAGCTGGCGTTTTCTTATGCTGATTGGATGATTTTTGTTATGTCATGTTTGGTAAACACTTTCCTTCGGGTTGTTTTTCGCTATGTTGGGTATTTTTTGTCAAAACTGGTAACCCCTGTGTGGGTTTTGTTTTGTTTTGTTTTGTTTTGTTTTGTTTTGCTTTTATGGATTGGTTTCCCCATTGATGGGACACTCATGCTTAGACTATTATATTTTTTGACAAATGTTGTTGAGCATTGCTGAGGCCAGAGCCTCGATGTACTTTTATTTTGTTTCATATCAATAAAATAGTTTTACTTATAAAAAAACAATAAATGTTTTTATTTTTATTTTTTAATTAATTAACACAATGTGCAAAGAAAATACTTTCCCACGTTCATTGCTATACCCTATAAGAACATAGAACCAACTTAAAGGGCATGGAAAACCAACAATAAGTCATATATCACAAGTGCATCCACCATGACAAACAAATTCTTCATGCCTAATAAATCCAATAAAGAAACACAACATATTTCCTTAAAATGAAATAAAACATTTTTAATAGCAATAAATGTTTTATTTTTATTTTTTAATTAATTAATACAATGTGCAAAGAAAATACCTTCCCAGGCTCATTGCTATACCCTATAAGAATAGGGAACCAACTTAAAGGACATGGAAAACAAACACTAAGTCATATATCACAACTGCATCGACCATGACGGAGAAATTCCTCCTTCCCAGGCTCATTGCTATACCCTATAAGAATAGGGAACCAACTTAAAGGACATGGAAAACAAACACTAAGTCATATATCACAACTGCATCGACCATGACGGAGAAATTCCTCGTGCCTAATAAATCTAATAGAGAAATACAATATATTCCTTTAAAATAAAATAACACATTTTTTAATAACTTCTACTCATTAAAATAAAAATTATTTTTACTATCATAATTTTCATTATATAAAATTTGAGATTAAAAAGAGAAAAAAAAACCAAAAGAAAAAAAGAAAGAAGAAAGAAAAAGCAGTCCAACAATGAGCTCAGAGATCATGTTGATCCTGCACGCTGTATCTATCTGTAGATGAATGAAGGGCCTGTAGTGATAGAATTCCTGTCCCAATTGTTTTTTAATCATCCAAGTGCCAAATTAAAACAAAAGATTATAATAATGACATCATTATTATGATCGCTCCCTGTCAATATAGGTAACGAGTCTTATTTTTCTGGTAAAAGGGATCCAGGTTCAAGTCTGAGGAAAGACCTGAAAAACACATTTAATCTGCTTTACTTTTTTATTATTATCTCAAAACCAAAAAGAACTATATTTGAACTAATTTTAAAATTGAAATATAACAAGAGGATGCAGAATAATTGAAATGGTGGCCTGCGTCATGAATTCTGTCCTCTGTAACGACGCATTTTGATTTATGATAAAAATAGATTGATTGCTCAGGTGGGTGGCGGGCACCGTGTCGTGTCGCGGCCTGTCTTCTTGTGTTTTTGGGAGATGTCTTATGCGGCATGGCGAACCCAGTTCCCAGTCATCACGTGTGCAGCATTGGAATAAAGTGGAAATTTCTCATTTGATTTTCATATAAAAACACAGGCGAAATATTCCTGAGAAAAAAAATGAATCTATTCAAATTTTGCATACTTTTCAATTTGAAAATTTTGCATGCTTTTTAATTCCCGCACCGTATCACAATCACCATGTGGTTTCTGTAATTGCTTTTCAAGAATTCATTTCTTGCTTTTTGTCCCCCCTCTCCCCATGTGTGTACTGTGAATAATTGCAATGGCGGGACACAGGTTGAATTTTGTAAAGCGTATGCAAAAGTTCTAAAATTTTATTAACTTATTCCTGTACACATCGCCAATAGATTCAGTATATGCTTCCAGGATCCTCAGGGCTAGGGCATACATAAAAATTCGCAATTAGGCACCTGTAGCTAAAAAGTTCCGCGTTTCAAATACTATTCCTCGGACTCGATTCCGGGGCGGCGAAGAGTTGTCGGTCAACAGAGAATTCCCGGACGCGCATGCCCATGTGATCACTCTGTCAAATTTACTGTTATCCTAGAGGAACGTACATTCACGGCATTTGTCGTTAATATTTTTTCCTGAATTATTAAATCATATTTCTAGAACGCCTTTTGATACAATGGGTTTTTCAATTATTAAATAATACGTGCGGTCCTTTAGCCGGACCACGTTGGGGAGACCAGACGTCGGCTAAAGGCCTCGCTTGTCAAGCCATCGGATGGTAGGCATAGGTTCACGCGCTTTCTTGAACGGGATGCCTGACCGTCGGATTAGCGGATGTTTCGCTGACTGCCGGCGGCTGGCCGTGGATTTACAGAACCGGGCGGTTTGGCATTGGGATCATGACTTGCGTCAAATTCGTAGAGACCGGAATTCCGGCTGTGGCGCGGAAAGTGCGGTGCGAGATTCAGGGATATCTGCTCGGTCCACTAAAGTTGGTGGCCTTTTCGGTCATGACTAGATGTGCCGCTAAAGTTGGAGGGCTTTTGGTTGGGAGATCGATATGCCGCTAAATTTGAAGGCTTTTTGGTTGGGAGATAGGTACGCCGCTAAAGTTAGGGGTTTTTTTCGTTGGGGCATAGATCGGTCGCTAAACTTGGTGGGGTTTTGGGAAGTTCGCTATGAGCACTGAAATCTTCAGTTTATGAGGTTTTTCTGATGAGTTAAAGTTCTATTTTGTTCGTTATTTTTTTTATAGATTAAACATCTGATATTTCTTTTGCGGGGAGGGAAATCGGAAGTTCGCTATGGGCACTGGAATCCGCCGGTTAAAGTTTTATTTTGATAGTTATTTTTATTTTTTAAAATTGAATGAATAATAATTTTTTAAAATGGATA
>APFE030004309.1:68498-120864 GCA_000404065.3 Pinus taeda
TTTTTAATATTAATAGTATATTTAATAATGTTTTTACTTGATTATTGATCATTTTGTTACTCTCAGGATCATTGGAGAGGAATGTTGCAATAGTAAAGCCAATCTCTTCTGTTGTTTTGTGGACTTTAGAAAAGATTTCAACATTGTTCCTCAAGATATGCTCTGGGAGAGACTCGAAGAGATCATGGTTCCTCCTGAACTAAGGATTGTTGTGATCCGCTTCTACGAGACTGTCATTGCCAAGCTTAAGACCAAAGAAGGGTGGTCTAAAGATATTAAATGCAATATCGAGGTTAAGAAAGGGTGTCCCCTATCCCCTACCATTTTTGGCATTTACATCGATAAGCTTGAGGAGTGTCTGGAAACTACAACTTGCAAGGGCACCGAGCTCGGTGGTATAATCATTACTCTTCTCGTTTATGTTGGTGATATTGTTCTTCTTGCAAAAAGTCACGATGACCTAAACAAGCAACTTAAGACTCTTCATGTCTACTACTCCAAGATGGGTATGACAATTAATACCAACAAGACTAAAGTCATGATCATTAAATCAAACAAGACTACACATGGTAGTTTTGTCTATGATAACCATTGTTTAGAGCATGTTTCTTCTTACACATATTTGGGTATTGACTTTCCTCATCAGCTCCACTAGAATTATAACAATGAGAAAAGGATTATTGGAGGCTAGAAAGCTTATTATGACTTTTAAAACAATTGTAAGTCGGTTGATCTTTGCATTTGGAGTAAAAAAAAGGTTCCTTTTTGAGACTCTCGTCACCCCTGTTGCCTTATATGGATGTGAAGTTTGGGGTTACAGTGTATCCAAAGAGTCATGGAGAAAAATTGAGATGCTTAAAAAACAATTCAAAACTTACAACCTTAAGAACAAGGGAAATACTCCCTATCCTATCCTCTTAATTGAAGCTGGCCTCTCCCCCATTGAAAGTACGACTATGTTTAGATATTTGATGTATAAGAAGAAGTTTTACAACATGGAATCCAAGAGGCTCCCAAAAATTGCTTCTAACTCTAGTCAAAACCCCCACCTTTGCCTCAAGCACTGGTGGCATAAGGATGCCCAGTCTTAGCTCAACTATTGGGGGATTAAGGAGGAGATCATCATGGGAAGCAAGGACAGTGTCAAAGATACTATTACCTCCAATTTTAAGGACAAACTATGGGATGATAATGAGTTGGAGGGCAAAAGGAAGCTAACATACTCTAATGAGGTGATCGACCCCACCCTTGATAACAAGAATTATCTCTCTGTGTTGACCAACACTAAGAAAAAAATGAATATCACTAGGATAAGAACTAATTCTCATGAGCTTCAAAGTGAAACCAATCGGTGGTCTACTCCCAAAGCTCCATGTGATGATAAAATATGTCAGATTTGTGATACTAAGAAGGTGGAAGATGAAAAACACTTCCTTTTAGACTGCTCAACTCTTACTCATATCCGCTCTCAATTCACTAACATTTGCCACACTTCCAATCTTCTTTAGTTATTAAACTAACTCAACTATTGCAATCTTGGAGCGCTTCTTTCTCTTCTTTTTGATCACATAAACAAGATTTTGAGGAATCACAATTAGATTCTTTTTATTTTCTTGAGGCGTGTTAGACTGCATTGGGCTTAATGGACATTAATTATTATCATCGACAATATATTCATATGATATCCTTTTTCCTTTAAAAGATTCATTTTACAAATATTTAATTAAAAAAAATATTAAAAGATTTTGTATTCTTTGTGTTAAAGTATATTCTATTTTTCTATTTATACAGTTATTTTGAATTAGCATTAATTTTTTTTATTGGAGAAGTGACATCTTAGACAAAGTGTAAAATACACGTCTAGACCCAATATAAATTGATTTTTTACCTTTTAAATTATAATTAAAAATACCTTTCTTAATAATATTTATATTTAATTTAATTTATTGATTTTTTTTTCGGAAAATCTAATAAATCATCTTGAGAATTCTTAGAGCAAAATTCCCACCATTACAATTTTCCAATATAATTCCTCAAGGACCAAGAAATGGGACAATACAAGTGTCCTTTTTCTACGCCAGTCCGGGCACGAACGACAAGAAGACCATCACCGTTTCCGTTCCGGACACGGCGGGAGCTCCCTCTCTCCTTCCTCCATTTAAAGGGCTGAAGAGAAGTCGATCGGTGTACGTTGTTGTCGTCAGGTTGCAGGTTCGAACCCCATACCCGCTAGCCATCGCCAGATTGCACGGCCCACCTGTTCGACGTGCGTGACAGTCTTCAAGTCAGGTGGCTGGTAGATTCACGATTTTCATTTTAAGTGCGGTGAACAGGTAAAAACGCAAAAACGCATCGCAATCATAATTCCATCGTGTTGGCAACCCAGCTCTCGCCGACCAGTGGGAATGACCGAAAGACTGAAGGTCTAGTTTTTGGGGTTTTGGATAAAATTTTGCGTTTAACAGGGCGGCATTTGATTTTTCTGCTTTAAAACGGACATTATAGATTGGTTCGGTTCAGTTTTCTGGATCTCCGTGCTTCGGCCCGCAGAGATCCATGATTAGAAATTCGTCTCCTATATCTCCTGCTTGACGGAAACACTGGAAGTGTGAATTGACGGGAATAAACGAGTCTCTAGAGTCTGCTGGTTCATGATGGGGCACAACACTTCTGAAGCCATCAAACAGATGACCGCTTTCATCGATGGAGGTACTTGATTTTTCTTGTTAATTGCTTAACTGTTATCACTTGATTTTAAGGCCAGGAAGGTTTTTACCTTTTTAATGCTATTCCAAGGGATTTGAAGTATGAACCCTGGCCAAGTGGATCAAATTAATTATGTTCCATCGTCTGGGATATATTGCACATTTCATCCTGTCATTATTTGGGCATGAAGTGTGTGCAGATTTGGGGTTGAGTTCTGACAGTTATTTGCATCATTGTTTTCGAAGTTAGATTCATTATTGATAGATGTGGCAATGCGCCTTAAAATAGCTACATCTTGTTGTTGGTGCTAAATGTACAACTTCTACAAGTTCTTACTTTCCATGCGTGTAGTTGCCAGCGCAATAACGTTAGATCTCTTAATGTTCTTGTTTGATTGCATGTTCATGGCTGGACTCGGGTGAATGTCGTGGGTTCAGTCGACGAGCCATTGAAGAAGTCTTTCCAGGTAATTTCCTGCGCAAAATTTTGTCCTCTAATCGTTCCACACCGGCTTTATGTGAAATTGTTATGTGGCAATAGCGATCCCAGTAAATTATGCAAATATAGTCTTTCAGTTGATGAAATAAATGGTGTAAGCCGCAGCACGTGTTAAATGTCTGTTTTAGTTCCTTTGGATGCTGATCTCAACCAGATTTGCAGTTTAAATTAGAGGACAGCAAAATTGAGTTCTTTGAGATCATGATTGTGTACAGTTCCCGTCTGTAATCATGCAGTTTACTGGCTATATTATCTATGCCAGTGTAATCACTTCTTCAGATTCGACGTTGGGGCCAATGAGTAGCAATCATTGTTTCAAATTCAACAGGGAATAAATAACTCATATCTAGCAGAGAATCTCATGAATATGTTTTTAAGTATTTACAAGTTCAGTTCGTTATCTACGTAGGTTATTAGGATTTATGTGGATGTTTTTAGATTCCAAGGGACCTGCCTATTAGAATTTTCCTTTTGCACATAATATGTGCGGTTACTAGGTAGAAATTAAATTCAATCTCATATGGAATATTGAAATGGTTTCTACATGGTGCTGCTATGCTCCACTGTTTGTTGTTTGCTGCAGTTTGTTGAATCCCAGGTCTGACCTGGAAAGAGCTGCCTTTTCTTGCATATATAAAACGATTCATTCTTAACTGTTCACATTTGATTCATCATTGCTTTAAATTCCGAGACATCATTCTGGTTCAACTGTTAGGAAGAACCAAATCAAGCAACGACCCAGACTTATGAGGACGCATCTGGCACAATAGTCTTTGCTGCAATAGAAACCATTATTTTTCTTAACATGCTTGTGATGGCACATCAATTATCAGTAGATACAATTTGGGGTGTAAATGCTACTTGTGTTGCTTTATAGACAATGTCAGTGATGTAGTGCAGACTAATGCCCATCTGTTTAGTTCCCTGTTGTTACATGCCATGGAAAGTTCAGTTGTGTGGTGTTGCTAAGTACCTATACCAAAGTGAGTTTTTGTGACGTGGTCTCATGAAAGAAAGTGACATGACCCCAAGAGACACTGAACCAAGGGAAGCTACAACCACCCCAGAAACCCAACAATAAGATCACATCCCCCCTCCCCCACAATAACACTGTAAAGGTGTGCGAAGGAAAACATCCTCCCAATGGCATGGTTTGTACAAGAAAGCAAGCTTTTAATGGCTGCATTACTGGAACTATTGTTCATTGTTCAAACATATTATAGCAACAAACAATTATGAAGTTGAGCATTGATTACCAACCTTGATTGAGCAGCATTTCATCAATGAAATTCAAATTATAAAATTTTAAACATACAAAAGTAAATGAGAGGATTTTTTTTTTTGAAACTTGCTTGTATTAAACAAACAAACTATGTTACCAAAAAAAACTGGTAATTAGTTTGCTGCTATGACATAAATTTCAGATACAATACAAACATCTCTCTGAAACAAACCATTGTAAACTTGACAATAACTACATCACTGTACAGTGAAATCAAAGCTTTCCCAGTTCAAAACTCAGGGTGCCATTCAAGGGATCAACATGACTTTGAGAGATACTGAAATAATGCAGGTTACAACCACCCTACAAATCCAAGAAGAAAGATCACATCTCTTATAATGTGTTATTGAGGCGTGCTATTTAAAACACATCCTTAAAGCTGAGCTAGATCTAAAAATGCAAATGTTAACAATCGTGTTGCAATGGATAGTGTTTGGAGTTTGGACATTCTGTGACATCAAAAAAATTGTGAAGTTGTGTAGTGGCCTCCATCCCTGGACGTGCCACTATCACTCATTTGCAAGCCTTTGTGACATTCTTTTGAATCTCTAATGAACCTGTAATGCCATAACAACGGTCGATCCCCTTTGCTATGATTGGACATCTTTGCAGCAATGCTACAAGCTTCCACAAATAGTCTAATCGTTGTTGAGGGCTGCAAATGCCTACAAATTTGAGCCCTTCTAGATCTTCAATCACATATTTCTGACATTACCATAACATTCTTTGTGTAATTGTAACCCAATGGGAGCTAATTCGAGTGGATTGAACAATGCCTTAGTAACCATCATCTGCTTTTCCAATGGATTATCACCACCCACAACTTGAATGGTGTTGGCATACCACAACAAAGCATATGAAGAACACAAACTAGCTCACATATAGCCATAGAACTGTAAGGAATGCTCCAACTATGTGCTAAAGGTCCCTTGGCTACTACTACACTTGCTTACCCACTTTATCTTGCCATTAGCATGAAAACCTTATATGTTGGGAAAAAAGCCTTTTAAGGTTTGAAGAAAGGCATTATGTGGGTGAGATTGCAAATGAAGGAAACTCAAGTGAAAGTAACTATTATTTTTCCCACCATTTTGTTGTCAAAAGGAGAGTGAGAAACACTGAATGTCAATTCCATTGGCCATCTTAAACCCCAATAACGTGACCGAGTACTGTAACCCGCGGCTTTCCTTGTCACATCAGTCCTGTTAAGCCCCGTGCAGTTCTCTGCCGTCTGATCATTTGCTGCATGATCCGACGTTGTTTGCACCTCCCGCCGCCAAAACCTGCCTGCGCGTTAATTCGCGATCGCAGCGATTTTCTGCCTGTCCCATCATCCACGTGTCAAACCCTTATTGTGATCGCTCGGCCGCGTACGTATACCACTCACCTCCGATAAACGGTGCGGGGAAACCACTTACCGCCCGTCCCCACAGATTAATTCCCGCGCAGTTTCCGCCCCCGATCACCATTGGATCTGCCCACCTTGCGATCTAACGGTCATCGTTCGTCCGCTCTCGCTTCTTCCCAATAGCCCTTGCAATTAAATCTCCACCGTCCATCTGCAACATCCGACAGCTGTTGACTATTCCTGTCCCGCCCATGCATCCTCCATGTTGTTTTCGTGCCTCTGACCTGTATCATTCACCCGAGGGATGAAGGTGATCATCTACCAGCTTTGCACAATTATTTCCCCGACGACTGCATTCAAGAACATTATGGCCGAAGAACAAAAGGACATTCCTCGAGCAGTTCACAACATTAATTAGTTATGGATCATTCTCTCATAGGACATTCTACCTTCTCAGGAAGGACAACCAAGTACCAGAAAATGTCAAATGTATTCATTCAAGCAACAAATTGTAGCAGAGATTTTTGTTGTTGTTGTTGTTGTGGTTGTTGTTTTTTGCTATCTTATCTTGTTTCAGATAGTTAATGTGGTTGGTGGTCCATTATGGCCCCTCCACGCATAGGATAGTAGATATTTTTGTAATCAATCTCTATATATATCGAGAACTCGGAATGGATGATGGTTGATGAATATTGTTTTGATGTAAGATTCAACTCTTGGAGACTGCAACTACTGTGATACCTGCAACGTCTGGTCTTCATTTTCAGCTAATACAAGCTTTTATTGCTGTTAATTGCTCACTTTCCACTTTTTCTTTGTTCTAGGCTATGCCTGCTATGCATTTATTCAAGTGCTCTTGATATTTAGAATTAGAGGGGCTGTCATCCCACCTTTGTGTTAGAATTTAGTTAGTATTATTGAATGTGTATGCAGGTTTCTGTTGTTTTAATGCCAGAGAGTTGTCATCCTATCTGTGCATTAGGAAATAGATTTGCAGACCTTTTAATTGGTTGCAACTGGCCATCACAAGGTCCTGTGCATCTGTTAGTGTGATTAAAATTCTCCATTTTCACCTGTTTCTCAAACTGTGAGTAATTGGTGGTCTAAAGCCTTGTAGTCTGGGGGTGTTCACCCATGTTTGGGGTCAAGCATAGTAGAAGCGGTTATCTGGCTTGAATATGCAGCATTTCTTTCATTCATCCACCATATTTCCAACATTTTTGTTGAGTTTGTAATGTTCCCGAGCATCTCTGATATACAACCTAGGAGAGTTTCTTGGGGTGATAACATTAATTGGCGCCGTTGCCGGGGAGAGGAGAATTGAAGCTCAACTTCCCTGGGAGAACGACACAGTTCCAAGCTTTGATGATAGACAAGGTTTGGACACATATTCTGGTTGTAATCATCTATCTGGCGACTTCATTGGAGGAAGACCATCCTTTGGCGACTCCACATTGAAGTTCTGGCTCAGTTTATGAGACACACTTGAAGAAATCCTCAAAAATCACTAGCCTAACCAGTGCCTGACCTTGAGAAGATTGTTAAGCAGAAGAAAACTTCACAGAAAGGAGCATCAAGATCAGGTAAGCCTAAGAAAACTTATGCATCTCTGAAAGATAAAGTTACAACTGAAAATTTACAGTTTGATGATTTAGAACCCAACACTGTTAGTAAGGGAATTCCTTCAGAGATTCATACTGCTCCTTGTATAGTTAGTTCCCCTTTGGATCTCAGTCCAAAGCAAGCTTCCCATACAGTCCATCATATTCCCTTGTCTCTATCACCCATTTCATTATTTCCCACTATTCAATCTATCAGTAGCATTCCACATACCCCAATCATGGCAGGCCAACAAGCACCTACGAAGATGGAAAGAATAATAGCTGCTAGGTATGGACCCTTGGTCTTGCTTGTTCCTTTGAATGTCATGCCTGTAGGAGAATACCAAAAATATATGCCTAAGTTCACTGGTACAAATGGGGTAACAACTGAAGAACACCTTGAAGCTTTTTACAGTTATGCTGATAATTTAGACATTAGTGAAAATGATGTGTGGATGAGAGTTTTTGTCCAGGGCTTTGATGGAGAGGCTAGAAAATGGTTCAGAGAATTGACCCCTAGATCAATTGCTGACATTGAAGCATTAGATGAAGCATTTTTGAAGCAATGGGGAGATAAAAAAGACTTGCTGTATTATCATACTGAGTTTGGTATTCTAAAGAGAGAAAATGGAGAATCTTTCCCTGATTTTAATAAAAGATTTAATCGATTGTACAGTAAAATATCGATTGAGGTAAAGCCAACTCCCACTTCAGCCAAACTCACTTATGCCAATGCTTTTGACTCTGATTTCTGCTTATTATTGAGAGAAAGAAGATGTGCTACTCTGGCAGACATGCAAGATGCAGTTCTAGAAGTAGAATCTAATATTATGGCTGTAGAAATGCTGAAAAGTCACTATGACAGAAGAAGGTAGAGGTGAGGCTTCTTCTTCCTCTGCCACATCATTAGACCCTAAATTAGATGAAATGACCAGGATGATAGAGTCATTGGCTGCTGAGATATCTAAGTTGAAAGTTGAGCAGAACTCAGGAAAAACAAGGCAGCAGAGCACATTTGCTCCTAAAAACTCAAATTCATACAGAAGAGCAAATGAGCAATTACAAATAATGCAGAGGGGTAAAGAACTGAATGAAGAACACAAAGTTAAAGCTCCTTTTTAAAATGTAGTCATGGAGGAAGAATAGATTGAAGATGAGGATGAAATACATTGCATGGAAGATAAAGGCAGTGCTGCCTTCTTGACATTGGCTAAATATGAAGACTCTTTGTTGCAGGAACAAGACAGTCAAAGGTGGGACAGAGAAACTGTTCTGCAGACGGGGGAGCAGCGAAGATACAATCTGAGGTCTAATGCAAACAATGTCAAGGAGAGTCCTGCCCAAAGAGCTGCTGTCCAAACAGAGTCACAGAATACCAGACAGAAAGGACCAGCGGCTGACCCAGTCATCCTCAAAGCAACAGTACAAGAGGTAAGAGGTACTGATAAGTTCGCTTCCCCTTTCAGTCTCGAAGCAAAAGTTCAGAAGTTGAGAATATTTGTACCTCTGTTAGAACTTGTAAAGAGTGAAGTGTTTAGAAAGCCTATCCTTGATGCCCTTGAACTGAAACCCACACAAACCTCCACCGACTCCGGCAATTTGCAAGATGATAGACCTGCAGTTGTGCTGAGACCAATGACCGAACCTACTGATAATAATTCTCCATCTTTTTATGTCTCTTTGACAGGGCCTTTCATCATTTCTCAGATTCAAGGGAACAACACCTTCATATTGAAGAGGATGGGAGGAAAAAGAGTATTTGATGGCCCAGTTAATGGGCGTTTTCTGAAAAATTATGTTGTTTAAGGTCTTTAGCCTTAAAGTTTGTAAATATGTTATTTTATTCAGTTTCGTGTAGGCAAAGTAGACTCCATGCCCAATGGAACACTAGGAATTTTGGCTAATCTGTTTTCAACTGGAAAGGCATTGATCTGCAGGTTCTTGAGACCTAGTAGGGAGGATCTCATCCCCAGAAGGAGCCAGTGTTAGCCCTGCTATAAACTTCAACGTTTGAAGGTCAAATTCGGGTTTGGTGGTGAGTTTATGCCGAAAGGGAGCTCACAACAGTCTGTTTCCTTCTTCCCCTTCGTTCTCCTTATAACTCCATAGCCCTGCTACCCCTGTTTTACACCTGCATTTAGTGTAAAAGCTGTGTTCTTTTGCCCCGAGTGCTAGGTTTAAAGGTTATAAAACCTCGATAACGTGACCGAGTACCGTAACCCACAACTTTCCCTGTCACATCAGTCCTGTTAAGCCCCGTGAAGTTCTCTACCGTTCGATCATTTGCCGCATGATCCAACGTTGTTCGCACCTCCCCCTGCCAAAACCCGCTCGCACGTTAATTCGCGATCGCGGCGGTTTTCCACCTGCCCCATCATCCACGTGTCAAACCCCTATTGTGATCGCTTGGCCGCCTACATTTACCACTCACCTCCGATAAACGATGCAGGGAAACCACTTACCGCCGCCCTGCCCGTCCACACAGATTAATTCCTGCGCAATTTCCACCCCTAATCACCGTTGGATCTGCCCACCTTGCGATCCAATGGTCATTGTTCGCCCGCTCCCACTTCTTCCCAATAGCCCCTGCAATTAAATCTCCACTGTCCATCTGCAACATCCAACGGTTGTTGACTATTCCTGTCTGGCCCATGCATCCTCCATGTTGTTTTCGTGCCTCTGACCTATATCATTCACCCGAGGGATGAAGGTGATCATTTACCAACTCTGCACAGTTATTCCCCAACGACTGCATTCAAGAACATTATGGCCGAAGAACAAAAGGACATTCCTCGAGCAGTTCACAACATTAATTATTTATGGATCATTCTCTCATAGGACATTGTACCTGCTCAGGAAGGACAACCAAGTACCAGAAAATGTCAAATGTATTCATTCAAGCAGCAAATTGTAGCAGAGATTTTTCTCAGATAGTTAATGTGGTTGGTGGTCCATTATGACCCCTCCACGCATAGGATAGTAGATATTTTTGTAATCAATCTCTATATATATCGAAAACTCAGAATGGATGATGGTTGATGAATATTGTTTTGATGTAAGATTCAACTCTTGGAGACTGCAACTACTGTGATACCTGCAACGTCTGGTCTTCATTTTCAGCTAATACAAGCTTCTTTTGCTGTTAATTGCTCACTTTCCACTCCTTCTTTGTTCTAGGCTGTGCCTGCTATGCATTTATTCAAGTGCTCTTGATATTCAGCATTAGAGGGGCTGTCATCCCACCTCTGTGTTAGAATTTAGTTAGTATTATTGAATGTGTATGCAGGTTTCTGTTGTTTTAATGCCAAAGAGCTGTCATCCTGTCTGTGCATTAGGAAATAGATTTGCAGACCTTTTAACTGGTTGCAGCTGGCCATCACGGGGTCTTGTGCATCTGTTGGTGTGATCAGAATTCTCCATCTTCACCTGTTTCTCAAATTGTGAGTAATTGGTGGTCTAAAGCCTTGTAGTCTGGGGGTGTTCACCCATGTTTGGGGTCAAGCATATTAGAAGCGATTATTTGGCTTGAATATGCAGCATTTCTTTCATTCATCCATCATATTTTCAACATTTTTGTTGAGTTTGTAATGTTCCCAAGCATCTCTGATATATAACCTAGGAGAGTTTCTTGGGGTGATAACAGTTCCATGTTGTAAGCTACATTAAGAAAGGTTAGCAATGGAATAGCTGGTAAGATCTTTCATCTTACCTGAGTTAATCAATAGTTTTCCACATTCGTTTAGCAGTTCGGTAAGATCTTTCATCTTACCTGAGTTAATCAGTAGTTTTCCACATTCGTTTACCTGTTCATTCTGTCTTTTCCTTCCTCTTTTCCTTCTTGTTCTTTGGAGATTGTGCCTGTGAGTTCTCCATAGTTTTGACCCCACTTTGCTCTTGGCTTTCGTGGCTTCTTTTGACACCAGTTCCCTTCGATTGTGCCCTCCGTAGAAAGAGTTGTTGAACTTGATCATAGTCTTCTTTTGGTAAGGAGTCCACTCCTTTTTTCCTGCCTTGTTCCAGAAATAGTTCTAGATCCAGATTTTCCCTATCTAGAATCTCTTGTAGTTCATGGTCCTCTGTTCCTGCCTCACATGGAGTCATCTCATGGTCTTTACTGATTCCATGTAGCTTGGTATATCCTCCTGCTGGTTGTTTACTATGATATCCTCCATTTCAACTTCTGTTTCTTGCTCCTTGGATGTGTTCTCCTTGTCTTGGACTGTCTCCACATTCTCCTCTACTTCCTCTAGGATTTTGAAACTATTGTGTCTTGTATTTCTGTCTTTACTGCTTTTCTTGTGTGGCCGTTTGCCCCCTTTCCCTTTGGCCCCAACCTTGTTAAAACCCTCGTGATCTCTATCCAAAGATGTTTTCCCATTGCCTTCCATATTGTTTGTTGGGTAGTCTCTAAACAGATGGCCGTGTTCATGACATTTGCAGCACCTGAAAGGTATGTGCTCATATTCCACCGTTTGCACCCAATCTTCATCATATACCTCTAAAATTATTGCTTCCGGAAGGGCTCCAGATAGATCCATTTCCACACATATTCGGGCAAAGGAGGTGTATTTACCTTTGAGAGTTGCCTCTGATATCTTTAAAAAATGCCCCAGCTTGTTGCCTATGGTTTTCAAAGATTTTGGGAGCCGGTAATCTAGAGGTAGTGAGTATAGTCTGATCCAAACCAGTACAGATGTAAATGTTTCATGTTTTGGGACAAAGATCATTATCCATGGCCGCATATAAAGTCCTACTGCAACATAGAAATAGGGCCCCCCTTCAAACACTTTGTCTCTCTCCTCAAGGTTCGCGAACACCACCGTGAAGAAGCCCTTGGAACCCAAATGTAAATGTATTTCTCCCTTTGGCTTCCAATGGCTCCTAATCCAGATGTGTAAAGCCCTCTCCGTTGGCCATAACCCCATGAACTTGCAGATGATTGCATGTTCTTTCATTTGGCCCCATGAACTTGCAGATGATTGCATGTTCTTTCATTTGGTCCTTTTGCGCTTCAATCGCAAGATCACTCAATATGACCCAGGGAATGATGCTTGATTTGGGTTTGCAAACTCCCGTAGTTCTTGTGGAAGTCGTTTTTCCATTACCGCCTCCCTTCTCCTTTTCTTTACTTGTTTCCTGTTGATTCCCTTCCTGATCTTGGGATTCGTTTCTTCCAATTGTCTCCTTGCCTCTTGCTTCTGAAATCTTTCTCGACAATTTTTTGAAGTGCTTCCCTCATGCTCCCTTGCCTCCTTTTGTGACTACCTGACTGTAGGAGGGAGCGGTGCTCCCCCCTGCGCGTCCCGCCATGAAACCCTAATGCAAAACCCTAGTGCCAACTTCGGTTCTCGTTCAAGTTGCAGACCTCCCCCCCAGTGAACCATATTTAATTTACCTAACAACTAAAAATGTTTAAAATTAAGATGATTGTACCTCGAGTGCCAAAATTTGCTTTAATTGCTTGCTACCACCATTATATATTTGCCATTAATCTTTGCATCTAGTATGAACAAACCATCCTTATAGCCTTAGACTATGAATGCATAATTCTTTATTTGCACTTAATAAAGTACTTGCCTCCCTCAAATCCAAGATTTCGATTCAAGAATTTTCTCTGATTCATTGAGAGTAAGTTTTTTTTTGTTCCCAAGGAAAAAGGCGTAATTTTATTAGTTAAAACAAAATTACATGTTACATTTTACTGAGAACCAAGCATCATCAAGTCAAGGGACTGATGATAAGCAGAGATATACACAAGTAATATACAATAAGGAGAAAGCTAGGCTTTTCTCCCCTTCTTTTTTTCCACCCTATGCCATTCTCCTTGAGGTGGCGTATGAGAGACAAGTGTCAGTTGAAAATCAAGTTCAGGCCTTGCATTGTCCTTATCCGAGTCTGAGTTGTTTGTTAAGTGGGTACGTTTGCACCCACTAGTATCCATATCTTTCGGGTTGTTTGCTGTTTTTTCCTGTTTATCCTGCATTCCATTAAGGTCCTGGGGGACTTCCCCTTGATTTTCTGGTACTTGCGTTGTCTGTTTGTTCCTGGTTTGTATAGTTTCCTCCACAACGTCCTCTTCCTCCTTGCCCTGACCGGGTGGAGGGAAATTCCATCCCTTGGGCTGTTTTCCATTCCTCTTCTTCCTCCTTGTCCTGACCGGCTATGCTCTCATAGTCTAGTGTTTGAGTCCAGTGCATCTGTTTATGGATCAATTGTATGCGGTTCGATAATCCTTCGCTAAGATCTACTTCTACACATATCGGGCATGTGTGAAGATCCTTTCTTCCGGTCTTTGGGTATCCGTTTTGATATATTTCCCAATGATGTTCTCGTTTCTTGTGAGTACTCGCTCGTCCCAGAAATGGAGTGGGAGATTGTGCAAGTGGATCCACAACGACATTCTAGAGACAACCATGATATTTGCATCGAAAGCAGGGAACCATAGTGTGATGGAAAGGCCCGTCGAACCCCAAAACCATGGACTTTCTTGAATAATACTGTCCCTGGCCTCTGTTGAAGGGAAGTTTACAATGAAAAACCCCTTAGAACATAGGTGAATTTCACAGTGTAGTGACCAATTAGTCAATATCCAATGAAATAACTCCGTAGGTTTTGGCCAAAAACAATTAAAATGACAAATAATTGCTTAAGATTCAAAAGCAACACAATGCTCATTTGTTTCTGAATTTTCGGTGGTAAGTTTTGGAATAGAGTTCAGAAGCTCCACAATGTATGGGCTAGGGGATGTACCAACCTGTTTTTTTGGTTCTGTAGTTGTTCTGTTCCCTTGTAGGATGTTCTTGAAAGCGGATCCTCTGATTGTTTGCTTCTATTTGGGTTCTGTGCTTTTCGAAGAATTGCCCCCAAAGCCAGTTACATCCTTTAAGTTTTTGATGGCAGTTCCCACACCCCCCCTTAATCTCAGATTGAGTATTATGGAGGATGCAACTTGAATATGGTGTTCTTGCAATGATCAAATATCCTATAATGCCTTCGAAGATCAAGTTCTGCATTTGGACAGGGTAACTCGCCTATTGCATAATGTTAAATTTTAGCTGCTGCACAATATCGCCAAGATTTACCCATATTAGTAGAGAATGCCCTTCCGGAAGTTTAATAAAGATTTGGCTCTAGGTGGGTGATGACAGTCACCTTGAGCCATACACCCCTAGAAAGCCCGAAGTCCTCACTTCAATGGGGGGTCTGATAGTCACTGGGAGCCGTAGGGAACGCGTGGAGGTTGGGCATGGCGCTGAGACCATCGTAGCTAGGACAGAAACTCGCGCACAAGCCGACTGAGCCAAGGAAGAGCCCAAGAAGCTGCGCGGAAGGCAGGAGACGATGCCCGAAAACAGGAAAATCCAGAGGGCAAGAAAATAGTCCCTATGTAGCAACTCTTAACAATAACATGACCAAATAGTTATCTTTATAATAAAGACCATTTGCTATGTAGCAACTCTTAACAATAACATGACCAAATACTTAGCTTTACAATAAAGACCATTTCCTCACAAAAGTATCAAGATTGAAAGGTCCAGCCACTCCGAACAATAAACTAAGCTAGTTGCTAAACACCTCTCTATAGAAAAAGTGTTCGCCAATTGCAAAAGCACCCATGTTAGACAAATTTTGTAGCTATGTGGTAGCACCACTGTGCATATTCCACCACTCCTTGTCTATCAATGTTCCACCATTGTTTATATCGGGATCCTCATCATTAGTATCATCCTTCATTCTTTGCCTCTTGTCTAGTTTGCCTCTACCTGGATGCTCTAGGGACATTAGTCAATACCACCCAATTTTGATGAAATTACCTAACCGAAGCCTTAAAATATGGTAGAAAAATCTTAATGTGCGTGATCAATGATTCTGGTTTGAGTGAAGGGTACATTTTTGCTAAGGCCATGCCAAAGGAGTTCAAGAATCAACACCACCAACCGTAGGTAGATATAGGGATTGGTGCTCTTGATTAAGTGCCAATAACATACCCTCATATGTGATAGAATCCAATGAAAATGTTGTAATCCCATTGATCCTGAAATATGAAAACCGTTTGTTGAATTTTGAATGGGATATGAAATTCTGTTTTCTCCATATGAAGTCCAATAAGGTTGGAACCACTTTCAAACATCATTAAATAATTAATGGTAATATTAAAAATTGAAAGTTGAACACTTAGGGAGTGCTTGGGGAGTGCCTTTATTCTTTTACTTTATTACCTCCTTGTTGCCCCACTCCCTAGACATTCCTTATGTTGTTATGTTGAGTTCCACCCTCACCTAGGAATAAGAGGGTCTGCTGCCCCCCTCCCCCTCGTGACCTCCCCTCTACTCCGCTCCCTAGGCGCTACCTCTGTTGGGTATGTTGAGTTATTCTAACATTGCACTTGTGTTTTAGGGCTTTACAACTTGAAGTGTAGGTTTGGGAGGTAACAATATGTAATTACTAATTTGTAATGAATTTGATGCGTAAAATCTAGATAGAATTAAATAGGGTGAGGGGACACTCATTTTGAATGTAATGTTTACATATCACACATGCTAATACTAATGATAACTCTCTTATTGACTTTCTTTTCCAAAGTTCAAGATTGCAATTTAAAACTTTTAATGCCTCATGGTTTTTTATTTTGCATATATATGCACACACACACATTATTTGGCATATCCTAGCAATCTTGTGTGTGGGATGTTCTAAAGTTTTCTCGCATCAGTTTTGGACACCATATACACATGTGCCACTTAGATATGAACCTCACAAATAAAGTGTGAGAGAGAAGATAAGATAATTATATTAATTTTTGACAAATGGCTACAAATAGGTGAAAGGGATTTTTAAGAACATTAGTTTCAATACAAAGTGGGAGCTTAAAATTCACCCTTGGAAAAGCAAGATAAAAGTAGTTTTAAAGTTGTAACAGATAAGATTTACAACTGTCTCCTTGCCTCTTGCTTTTGAAATCTTTCTCAACAGTTTTTTGAAGTGCTTCCCTCATGCTCCCTTGCCTCCTTTTGTGACTCCCTGAATGTAGGAGGGAGCGGTGCTCCCCCCTGCGCGTCCCGCCATGAAACCCAAATGCAAAACCCTGCTGCCAACTTCGGTTCTCGTTCAAGTTGCAAACCTCCCCCCAATGAACTTAATTTACCTAACAACTAAAAATGTTTAAAATTAAGATGATTGTACCTCGAGTGCCAAAATTTGCTTTAATTGCTTGCTACCACCATTATATATTTGCCATTATTCTTTGCATCTAGTATGAACAAACCATCCTTATAGCCTTAGACTATGATTGCATAATTCTTAATTTGCACTTAATAAAGTACTTGACTCCTTCTAATCCAAGATTTCAATTCAAGAATTTTCTTTGATTCATTGAGAGTAAGTTTTTTTTTTGTTCCCAAGGAAAAAGGCGTAATTTTATTAGTTAAAACAAAATTACATGTTACATTTTACTGAGAACCAAGCATCATCAAGTCAAGGGACTGATGATAAGCATAGATATACACAAGTAATATACAATAAGGAGAAAGCTAGGCTTTTCTCCCCTTCTTTTTTTCCACCCTATGCCATTCTTCTTGACGTGGCGTATGAGAGACAAGTGTCAGTTGAAAATTAGGTTCAGGCCTTGCATTGTCCTTATTTGAGTCTGAGTCGTTTGTTAAGTGGGTACGTTTGTACCCACTAGTATCCATATCTTCCGGGTTGTTTACTGTTTTTTCCTGTTTATCCTGCATTCCATTGAGGTCTTGGGGGACTTCCCCTTGATTTTTTGGTACCTGCGTTGTCTGTTTGTTCCTGGTTTGTATAGTTTCCTCCATAGCTTGCTCTTCCTCCTCGCCCTGATCGGGTGGAGGGAAATTCCATCCCTTGGGCTTTTTCCCATTCCTCTTCTTCCTCCTTGTCCTGATCGGCTATGCTCTCATATTCTAGTGTTTGAGTCCATTGTATGCGGTCCGATAATCCTTTGCTAAGATCTACTTCTACACATATCGGGCATGTGTGAAGATCCTTTCTTCCAGTCTTTGGGTATCCGTTTTGATATATTTCCCAATGATGTTCTCGTTTCCTGTGAGTACTCGCTCGCCCTAAAAATGGAGTGGCAGATTGTGCAAGTGGATCCACAACGACATTCTAGAGACAACCATGGTATTTGCATCGAAAGCAGGGAACCATAGTGTGATGGAAAGGCCCGTCGAACCCCAAAACCATGGACTTTCTTGAATAATACTGCCCCTGGCCTTTGTTGAAGGGAAGTTTACAATGAAAAACCCCTTAGAACATAGGTGAATTTCACAGTGTAGTGACCAATTAGTCAATATCCAATGAAATAACTTCGTAGGTTTTGGCCAAAAACAATTAAAACGACAAATAATTGCTTGAGATTCAAAAGCAGCACAATGCTCATTTGTTTCTGAATTTTCGATTGTAAGTTTTGGAATAGAGTTTAGAAGCTCCACAATGTATGGGCTAGGGGATGTACCAACCTGTTTTTTTGGTTATGTAGTTGTTCTGTTCCCTTGTAGGATGTTCTTGAAAGCGGGTCCTCCGATTGTTTGCTTCTATTTGGCTTCTGTGCTTTTCGAAGAATTGCCCCCAAAGCCAATTCCATCCTTTAAGTTTTTGATGGCAGTTCCCACAGCCCCCCTTAATCTCAGATTGAGTATTATGGAGGATGCAACTTGAATATGGTGTTCTTGCAATGATTGAATATCCTATAATGCCTTCGAAGATCAAGTTTTTCATTTGGACAGGGTAACCCGCCTATTGCATAATGTTAAATTTTAGCTGCTGCACAATATCGCCAAGATTTACCCATATTAGTAGAGAATGCCCTTCTGGAAGTTTAATAAAGATTTGGCTCTGGGTGGGTGATGACAGTCGCCTTGAGCCATACACCCCTAGAAAGCCCAGAGTCCTCACTTCAATGGGGGGTCTGATAGTCACTGGGAGCCGTAGGGAACGCGTGGAGGTTGGGCATGGCGCCGAGACCATCGCAGTTAGGACGGAAACTCGCGCACAAGCCGACTAAGCCAAGGAAGAGCCCAAGAAGCTGCGCGGAAGGCAAGAGCCGATGCCCGAAAACAGGAAAATCCGGAGGGCAAGAAAATAGTCCCTATGTAGCAACTCTTAACAATAACATGACCAAATAGTTATCTTTATAATAAAGACCATTTGCTGTGTAGCAACTCTTAACAATAACATGACCAAATACTTATCTTTACAATAAAGACCATTTCCTCACAAAAGTATGAAGATTGAAAGGTCCAGTCACTCCGAACAATAAACTAAGCTAGTTGCTAAACACCTCTCTATAGAAAAAGTGTTCGCCAATTGCGAAAGCACCCATGTTAGCCAAATTTTGTAGCTGTGGTAGCACCACTGTGCATGTTCCACCACTCCTTGTCTAGCAATGTTCCACCATTGTTTATATCAGGATCCTCATCATTAGTATCATCCTTCATTCTTTGCCTCTTGTCTAGTTTGCCTCTACCTGGATGCTCTAGGGACATTAGTCAATAGCACCCAATTTTGATGAAATTACCTAACCCAAGCCTTAAAATATGGTAGAAAAATCTTAACGTGCGTGATCAATGATTCTGGTTTGAGTGAAGGGTACATTTTTGCTAAGGCCATGCCAAAGGAGTTCAAGAATCAACACCACCAACAGTGGGGTAGATATAGGGCTTGGTGCTCTTGATTAAGTGCCAATAACATACCCTCATATGTTATAGAATCCAATGAAAATGTTGTAATCCCATTGATCCTGAAATATGAAAACCGTTTGTTGAATTTTGAATGGGATATGAAATTCTGTTTTCTCCATATGAACTCCAATAAGGTTGGAACCACTTTCAAACATCATTAAATAATTAATGGTAATATTAAAAATTGAAAGTTGAACACTTAGGGAGTGCTTGGGGAGCGCCTTTATTCTTTTACTTTATTACCTCCTTGCTGCCCCACTCCCTAGACATTACTTATGTTGGTATGTTGAGTTCCATCCTCACCTAGGAATAAGAGGGTTTGCTGCCCCCCTCCCCCTCGTGACCTCCCCTCTACTCCGCTCCCTAGGCGCTACCTCTGTTGGGTATGTTGAGTTATTCTAACATTGCACTTGTGTTTTAGGGCTTTACAACTTGAAGTGTAGGTTTGGGAGGTAACAATATGTAATTACTAATTTGTAATGAATTTGGTGCGTAAAATCTAGATAGAATTAAATAGGGTGAGGGGACACTCATTTTGAATGTAATGTTTACATATCACACATGCTAATACTAATGATAACTCTCTTATTGACTTTCTTTTCCAAAGTTCAAGTTTGCAATTTTAAACTTTTAATGCCTCATGGTTTTTTATTTTGCATATATATGTGCACACACACATTATTTGGCATATCCTAGCAATCTTGTGTGTGGGATGTTCTAAAGTTTTCTCGCATCAGTTTTGGACACCATATACACATGTGCCACTTAGATATGAACCTCACAAATAAAGTGTGAGAGAGAAGATAAGATAATTATATTAATTTTTGACAAATGGCTACAAATAGGTGAAAGGGATTTTTAAGAACATTAGTTTCAATACAAAGTGGGAGCTTAAAAGTCACCCTTGGAAAAGCAAGATAAAAGTAGTTTTAAAGTTGTAACAGATAAAATTTAGATACAAAGCTGGTATATTGATACAAAAGTGTGAGTAATGCAAAAATGCAAAATCCTAGAGTGATTCTTGTGCAAGGGTGCAAGGGAAAGGAACATCAGGAAAATTAATGCCCACTGTAGTTTTTCCTTGTTCTTGTGGAGGGAAATCTACCCTACCTTGAGTTCTCAGTCTCAGTGTGTATATTTATCCTAGGATCCATGGTCAAAGAAACTTTTGATAGATGGTTGGTTTAAAGCACTAGAAGAATTAGCTTGTGATGCGTCTTACTATCTAAAAGAGGTAGCTTGTTGTTGGGCTTTAGAAAGATTGATTATTTGCTAGTGTTGGGTGCACTGTTCTCATACGTGAGACGATATCTCTGTTGGGTTCTCTAAGAGTAAGATGATTCGCTGGTGTAGGATGGGATCACTAGAAAGAAAGATGTGATCATCTTGGTAATATCAGGTCATGGGTTTGGTTGGACCAAGCTAGATTTGAGTCTGAGGATATCCCTGTTGAATAGTGGGAGGGGTCATTGGTCATGATATCAAAAGATGGAAAAGAAACTTTGAGAATCCTTGAAGAGGTAGTAGAATCGTCCTTGGATCTTGTAGTAGATGGGGTATTGGAATATAAAGTGCTCCTTGGACTCAGTCTCTTAGAGATGGAAGAGCTGACAATTCCCCTTCACCCATGGAACATACTCATCATCTTCCACAAAGACAATGTGGGCTCACTTGGAACTGGCCAAGATAAATCTTGACAGTGTGCATCCAAAACAAGTTGAAAATTGAGTCCAATTAACTCCGTGAAGTGATCTGTATAGAAGTCCATCTTTGTAGTTGACTTGTTATGTGGGGTGAACCAAGTAGCTTGATTGTATTGCCTGTAAATATCTTCTCTGTTTGAAAATCCGTGAAATTCTGATCTGCTAAATGAACAATCTGAAAAACCACTTTCTTTTCATATAAACACAAAATTTCTCTACCAAATTTGCAGTGGAATAGAATAGAAATAAATGCACAATTCACACAAGAGAACAACACAATTTTCTAGGGAAACCAACTGGGAAACCCTCGTTTTTTTGAGAATATTATTGAAGAAATTTGAGCAGTAGATCTCTGAATCTCTTACAAATACACTTGCTTTATTAGAGAATACGATGATCTCTTAGTGTTAGACTAGGGTTGAAACAATCTTGCAAGAATGCTGATCCTCTCCTTCGAAGTCTGTGTGCACTAGAAGCTCGAATTCCTCGTGCAAATATACCTCTTATTAAATAGGGAACCTCCTATTCCTATGCGCACTTCCTTGGGAAATTGCCTTCCTCTCCAATAATTCACACAAGGTCTCTTGGCACTTTTCTCTCACAAGCTCACAAAAATTATGATACAATGAGTGCCTTCGTTCTTCCTTTTAATGCAATTCGTATGGCTAAGTTTAGCAAATTTCTAATTAAGAAATGATTTTGTGATTGATTGAATTAACTAAGTGAAAACTCACAGGCAACTCATCTTGTCTCAAATCTAAGACTTGGAACTCAACCACTTGTCCTCTTCCTCAATCAACTCGCACTAGAAGACAACTAACTCATCCCTTCCACTTGAGCACACATTAGTTAACTGTATCATAGCTCGTCCTAATTTTTAGGAACACTCCTAAATTTTGGGAACTCGAACATGCACAAGAAAGAACTCGAATTGACTCCATGAATTAAGGCACAAATCAAGGAATCCATTTCTCACTACATTTTCAACACTCCGTATTAGCGAGGAAGGGATTCTGTACAACTCTGAGCTTATCACTGTGATGAACAAAACTGCTTCTTGCCAATGCCTTGGTCAAGATATCAACTGTTTGCTCCTTTGTGGGAATGTACGATAGCTTCACTATCCCTTTTTGCACATAATCTCTAAGATGGTGATACTTGATGTCGATATGCTTTGAGTGATCATGAAACATTGGGTTCTCAAAAAGCTTTATGCAACTCTGATTATCACAATGTATCATGGTAGGTTCCATCCTTTGTTTGAAAAGTCCCACAAGCAACTTCCTTATCCAAATAGCCTCACATGCTGCCAAACTAGCATCCACGTACTTGACCTGGAGTACTCTTTCTATCTGTGGAGCAACCTCCCTGATCTGCATTTGTGAAGCCCTCAAGCCTCACTCCATCAACCTGTCTATACCACAATCTATAGTCTGTTGTGCCTCTAAGATATCTCAACACATGCTTCACAACAACCCAATGCACTCTGGTGGGTTCCACCATGAATTGACTCAGCTGGTTGACTGCAAAACAAATATTAGGTCGTATGTTGACCAAGTATGTCAACAACCCAATGAGCTGCCTATATATTGTAAGATCAACTCGCTACGATCCACTGGCATCCACCTTCCTCCAATTTGTGACTAGAGGTGTGGCCATGTGCCTACAATTTTGCACATGAAATCTCTGGAGAATCTCTGTACTGTCCCACAAAGATCTCACCATCACCCTACCAAACCTCCAAGCGAAGGAAATAGTGCATAGTCCCTGTATCCTTCATCTCAAACTCCCTTGCAAGGTCCTCCTTGCAATCTTGGATCTGGCTCTCATCTCCAGTCAATATAAGGTTGTCAACATAGAGAACTAGAATGAGTGGAAGCCTTCTAACCGTGATGTAGTATAGGTTAGCATCCGCCTCACTCTTAGTGAAGCCCGATCCTCGAAGATAACTGTCAATCTGAGTGTATCATGCACTCAGAGCTTGCTTGAGCCCGTAAAGAGCTCTCTTCAGCCTGCACACTTGTCTCTCCTGAATTGCTTGAATCCCTTTGGCTGCTCCATATAAATGTCCTCCTAAACTGCTCCATTGAGAATGGTTGTGTTCACATCCATTTGGTGGATCTTCCACCACATCTAAGCCGCAAGTGCCAAAATAGTCTTGATGGATGAATACTGTGCTACTGGGGAAAAAGTCTCATCATAGTCTGTGCCCTTAATCTGTGAGAAGCCCTTGGCCACAAACCTGGCCTTGTACTTCTTCACACTCCCATTTGCCCCATGCTTCACCTTGTACATCCATCTCGATCCAACTATTGATTTCCCCTCAGGTCGTGGAATAGTCTCCTAGACATCATTCTTCATGATAGAGGAATACTCCTCCACCATTGCAAACCTGTTGAGAAGATGCCTCCTTGTAAGAAGAAGGCTCATTGTCCACTAACTCTGTCATCAGTGCCATATAACCTATGTACCTGTGTGGCTGTTTACTCTACCTAAACATGGTGCTAGGAGTCTCGACCCGCTCTTAAGTCTCCTAAATCAACCTCTCAGCCCACTTGGCCTTCTTCCTCCCTGTGGTGGGTGCTTTGGCTGATTTGTTTGCTCTCGGTCTGAACTCTCATCCTCCTCCTGCTGTGCCACCCTCTTGCCACATGGTTGTGGCAGGATTTATGGCTGACTCTAAGGTATTGGCTGTGACTCCTGCTTAGGAGTGAGTAGCTCCTCCCTAGGTACTGGCTGTGAGTCCTGCTTGGGAGCGAGTAGCTCCTCTCTAGGTACTGCAATTTGCTCACGCTCTAAGGAAACTCTCAGAGGCTGATCCTCCTAGAATCTCACCTCGCCTGAGAACTGTATCCCTGAGTCCTAGAAGATACACCCTATATGCTTGAGTTGTCTCACAATATCCCACAAAAATTCCCTTTTCTGCATGGGATCTAGCTTCTTCCTACTATCCTTGGACACATGATAGTAGACCTTCGTGCCAAAGATCCAGAAGTGTTAAAAGATCCAGAAGTGTGAAACATCAGGCTTATTGCGTGTTTGGTGTAACTCGCCCAAGCACCTTGTGTGGACTTTTTTGCGAGAATACTGCTATGTTGCACGCTTCTACCCACAAGTACATAGGCAATCACTGATCATGCAACATAGCCTTGGCTGCTCCAACAATACCGCGGTTCTTCCTCTTAGCCACCCCATTTTGCTAAGGGTTATGAGGCGCTATCAACTCTCTTTTAATACCTTCCTTTGCACAAAACTTCTTGAAGGCATTGGTGACATATTCTCCACCATTCTCAATCCTCACTGCCTTGAGATTCTTTCCAGTCTACTTTTCCATCAAGGTGTTAAACTCCATGAACTTGTCTATGACCTCATCTTTCTTTTTCATAAAATAAATCCAAGTTTTTTGAGAAAAATCATCAATGAAAGTAACACAATACCTGTGCCTCATCAGTGATGGAGAAGAAAAGGGCCCGCACACATTTGAATGCACCAAATCTAAAATCCCTTTGGCTTTGCTATCTTGACCAAGGAAGGAAGACTTGGCATACTTGCCAAGCGTGCACCCCGTTGACATGTACATGGTCAACATCGTTCCAAAAGACGAAGTACAAAGCAATGGAATAAAAAATTTCAGTCATTATCATCATTGTAATCCCAAATTTTGCAAATTATTGTAAAAATGTTTCTAGTATGACTATTAAGCCATGTAACAACACCTAGGTAAGCCTATGATTCTTCTCAAAGGGTTTCAGTCTAGGGAGTTTTTTAACCTCCCCAAATTATTTGTGTTTGTAAACACAAATAATTGACAATTTTTCTCTTAAATATACCCCAAAGCTATGGCGGAGCTCATTGATGAGGTCTTGGGTGAGTCTTAGTGTTATTGAGTCAATGTATTTTGTCATGCTAGATAAGCGCCCGATGATGCAAGTGACCCATGTGCCTGTGCCAAAGTTCATCGACATCTACACATCCTGCGTTGCTGCTCAAGGCTGCACAAGTCTCCACATGCAACCTGTAATGGTTCTTTATCCTCACACCTATTTGCTCCACTGTCTCGGAAGCTAGATGCTTGTGGTAAGCCTTACCTCTACTGATATGACTTCATATCCGTTATCCTCAAGGATAGCTACTGAAACTAGGTTCTTTTTCAACCCTGGATCATAGAGAACATCTTTGAGATGGAGAGTGCTTCCAGACTCCCTCAAAGTTGACAGTACCAACCCCCTTGTTCCCATACTTGCCATTATCTCCAAGTTCGATATGCACATGCAAATCCTTCTCCTCTAGCAGGCTGAAGAACTCTCTGTTCTCGGTCATGTATAAAGAGGCACTTGAATCAATATACCATGTGATGCTTCCTATTGAGCTTGCCATGTAAGCTATCAATGAGAAATCCTTCTCAAACTGAGAGGCAAACGGTTCTACCTCAGCTGATGCAACTACATGCTCTTTATTCGACCCCTTGTTCAGATGGGGACACTTACAAGCAAAATGCCCAAACTCATGAAAATGGAAGCACTTGACCTTACTTAGAACCTTCTTCTTCTTGTCATTCTTTTGACTATTCTTGCCCTTCCCTTTGCCTTTGGCTTTACTAGCAAGAGCAAGATTCTCCTCTTCCTTCTCACTCTTGGAACCCTTGCCACTGTTGCTAGAAGCCTCTACTAGACTGAGCCTTAGCTCCTCCTCAGTGAAGTCACTCCCAATGTTGCAGGAAATGTCCCCCCCCGGATCTAACCCCCGAAGTGCGGTCTGTACAGATGCGTCTAGGAAGCGCCTCCTGAAACGCGCTTCCGAAATTCTGAAACACGTTTTGGACTGATAATGACACTTCTTGGAAATTCTGAAAGCGTCCCTCTGAAACGCGTTTCGGAATCTCCAAAGCGCGTTTCGGAATCTCCGAAGCGCGTTTCATACGTCGCTTCGGCCGTACGAAGCGCGACACTTCAGAGGTCGAATCGTACGGTTCCTCTACGATTCCGTACGCGCTTCAGAAAAGTGCGCCGCGCGGCCTTAGAAAATCGAAATATTTGTTTTTTGTTTGTTTGTTGGTTCTTTGCTTGTGTTGTTTGTTGTGGTGAGTTTGTTTTGCTTGTGTTGTTTGTTGTGGTGAGTTTGCTTGTTGGGGGTGGGTCCACCTTGGGTTAGGGTGAGGAATGAAGGCAAAAAAAATATAAATATAGCAGATGCTCCCTCATGGTAATGTTAAATTCTTAAAGTAAAAGTGACATTCTCCTTTATTTTTCATTTTCATCCTTTTACTTAAATTTTTAACATTACCATGAAATGACTTAGGATGTTTGTGAGTTGTTCCAGCCTCATTGGACTTCATATGGAGAAAATAGAATTTCATATCCTATTCAAAATTCAGCAAACTCAACAGTTTTTAGGAATTCAGGATCAATGGGATTGTGGCATTTCATTAGATTATATCAAGTGTGAAGGTATGCGATTAGCATTTAATCAAGAGCACCAAGCCCTATATGTACCCTAGTGTTGGTGGTGTTAATTGTTGGACTGCTTTGTCACGCCCTTAGTAAAAAAATTACCTTTCAATAAAGTCAAAATCATCGATCAAGCATGTTAAGCTTTTTCTACCATATTTTAAGTCTTGAATTATGTAGTTTGATCAAAATTGGGCAATGTTGACTAATATCCCTAGACAATTGAGGTAGAGGCAAAGGCTAGATAAAAGGAGAAGAATCTAGATTCTAGATGGTTGATGCATCTAAATGATTGATGCTTGAATAATTAATCATTAATGTACAATGGATGCTATATCTATCTTGATTTTTGCAAGAATATGCATGTTTTCATGTCTTCTACAACTAATTTGGTATTTGGGATGTTTGTTTTGAGTTTAAATGCAAAAAATTATAATATATATATATATATATAGAGAGCATACGCTTCCGTAGACGCTTTGCTTCCTAGATTTTTGGAAAATGATGCTTCTGCATCCCCGTTTCGTCCTTGCTTCGTGCAACATTGGTCACTCCACAGGTGTTCCCAATCCGGCAACTTATCTCGTCTAGTAATCCCTTGAACAAAAGTAGCCCACACCTTGGTAAACCGGTTTATAGCAACTCATATGCTCTCCATCCAGTGACTTCTCTACCACAACTGCTAGCTCATCACAGTCTCCATGATTTCTGGTGAGATAGGAAGTTACATTCTTACCCTTCTGCATCTTGATTGTTCTCAGCTTCTCCTTGAGAATCATCTTCCGATTCTCAGAAGGGTTTTGATAGAGCTTGACTAAGGCATCCCACATCTCCTTAGATATATCTTTACCTGCAACATGAAGGACTACATGATCCCAGAGTCCATCTAGGATCATCCTCTTGGTCTTGGCCATCTACCTTTGGAAAAGCCTTAACTCGTCTAGATCTGAAGGTTTTGCAACACCTTTCTCTGCATAATCTTTCAGCCCAAACTCGTCCAACAAGAACATTATCCGGACTTTCCGAACACCAAAATTTGAGGTGCCATCTAGTCTATCCTGCTCTCTCAACCCTAATCTTGTGTGTGTCATCTTTCAAACTTGAAAGCTGTGTGCTGGTCAATTTTTTTTGAAACCTCTGATACCATGTAGAAAATTCATGAATATCTGATTTGCTAATATGAACAATCTGAAAAAACACTTTCTTTTCATATAAACACGTAATTTCTCTACTAAATTTGCAGCAGAATAAAACAGATATAAATGCACAATTCACACAAAAGAACAACAATTTTTCTAGGGAACCCAACTAGGAAAACCCTCGCTTGCTTGAGAATATTATTGAAGAAATTTGAGCAATAGATCTCTTACAAATGCACTTGCTTCTATAGAGAATACAATGATCTCTCAGCCTTAGACTAGGCTTGAAACAATCCTGCAAGAATGCTGATCTCTCCTCCTAAGTCTGTGCATACTAGAAGCCTGAATTCCTCGCGCAATTCACCTCCTATTAAATAGGGAACCTCCTATTTCTATGCGCACTTCCTTGGGAAATTGCCTTCCTCTCCAATAATTTGCACAAGGTCTCTTGGCACCTTTCTCTCACAAGCTCACACAAATTATGATACAATAATTGCCTTCGTTCCTCCTTTTAATACAATTTGTATGGCTAAGTTTAACAAATTTCTAATTAAGGAATGATTTTGTGATTGATTGAGTTGACTAAGTGAAAACTCACATGCAACTCATCTTGTCTCAAATCCAAGACTTGAAACTCAACCACTTGTCCTTTTCCTCAATCAACTCACACTAGAAGACAATAACTCGTCCTTCCACTTGAGCACATTAGTTAAATGCAACATAGCTTTTCCTAATTTTTAGGAACACTCCTAAATTTTAGGAAGTAGAGCATGCACAAGAAAGAACTCGAATTGACTCCTTGAATTGAGGCACATATCAAGGAATCCATTTCTTGCTACAATTTCAACACTGTCTAATAATTATGTTCAACTTTTTTTCTTGTTGGCGAGGGGCATTTAGAGAATCATTGAAAGTGGGAAGGAAATCCATTGAGATACTGCTTGATTGCGATAGATGGGTGACTTCCTCAAACTAGCAGTGACCTTCCTTGGAAGTCAAGGCAATGGTGTTTGAAGAACAATATGCAAAGAAAGGATAATGATCCTTACTGGAAGTTGAGTCAAAAGATGATCTCGAGCTGGAAGTGATGGGCTGCAGACTCCACCTAAATGATGTGCTGGGAAACTGTTTGCCTGTATCTGATAATGTGGCAAGGCATGAAGGCACAAACTATCCCCATCTTGTTCCAGGCCAATTCAAACAGACTAGGCTTGCAAATTTCTGAACCATATAAAACCACGGGTTGGATAATGGTGTCCATGAGGTCCATCTTGGATGATATTTCCAAAAAATGGTGCTGGAAACACCATCTCCCAGGAAGAGCGAGGTAGTTGTAGCCTTACCTTTGTTGATACAGAAGAACTCTTATTGATTCAACCAGTGTTTGAGAATGTAAAACCAAATTTATACATGCTCTTAGTTATTTTGATTATGATCATAATGCAATCAGAAGTTATGGAATGTGGTCTATTTAAGCTATTGTTCTATTATTTTCGGTTTTGTATTATGAATCTTGAATTAGTGCTTCTCTTTGATATGAAATTATTTCTTGAAAGTTAATATCTTATATTTACATTATCTGTGTATTTGGTGTATTTTATTCAGACATGGATTGCCATTTTGCTGTTTCCTTTTGGCTTGGTTTGTTTCTGAAACCATTTCTATTTTGGATTTTGTTTTACATCTCTGTGTTTCTGCCCAACATAGGTAGAAGTTAACTGGATGTGAACTTGTTTAAATGCAGACTATGCATCGAGGATATGCACAGCAAACTCTAGAGAGGTTTCTAAAGGCACGGGAAGGGAATGTTCAGAAAGCAAACAAAATGGTGAGAGGGTCTATATTGATTCAGATTATTTTTAGGGTCACTGGAGAAATATTATGAATTTTGAAGAACTTGTTATACTAAGCACGGCACAAATTGTGACATTAGTCGCCTTTTCCTCACATACTCTATTTTGTGGTTGCAGTTGCTAGATTGCTTAAGTTGGAGAGTTCAAAATGACATTGATAACATCTTAGCGGTATAGATCTGGTTCTTATCTTCTTGACAGTTCATTTTTTTAGCTTTTAGAACTTTTAGTAATTGAAGTTTACCATGTTTTATCACTACTGCAAATTGGTGTCATCTCATCTACTCTTAATCAGAGTTTGCATGGAATGAATACACTTATTTTTGGTGATAGTTATGACTGTAAAATTGTTAATGGTGGCATAAAGGTTTCTGTTTAATTTTGTACATTGTCCTTCCATGGTTGTATCTGATTTATGATTAATTTTTGCATCAATGTCTTCTCTCATTTGAGGATCTTCATTCTTGTCCATAATAAAAGCGTCTACACTACCCACAATATGATATTTGGTGCACAAATTTAGCTTCGAGGCTTCTCATTAAATCATATTAGAAATTTAGTGCCCACAGTTACCATGGCTTGAAAGTTGACATGTATAGAAATTTAACTCCAAAGCTTTCCTTTTAGAGATTAGCAGATAGACAGTTCCAATCACTGGACAAGAAGTAAATATTACTTCTGATGAGATGAATTTGTTGAGAAGAAGAATAGATTGAAATATGCATCCATGCAACCACAGTCAGAGGCAAAAAAAAAACACATCAGAATAATACTAAAATGACAGAATATAATATATCATATTCCTATATATTGATACTTGTTCTGATGAAATTTCTTCCCATTTTCAAATGTGCAGAAACCTATAGAACCAAGAGAAGTTTATAATGCTGTTCGGGAATCACAGCTCATGGGGATGACAGGGTACTGCAAAAAGGTGAAAGTTCATATAAACTATTTTATGCTGTACATTAGTGAAAAATTGAAAATCACATGCCCTTTTTACATGTTATGCTAAATTTATTCATAATACTCTGTCTATTCATTCCAGTTGTGGGGATCAGTGAAGCAGATAATAATTTTTTTTTTTTTTTCGTATTTCGTTGGTATTGCAACTTTGAATTCCAGAGGCTTGTTTTGAGCATCATTGTCTTCCCCTGTCAGCATGCTTTCTCTTATATAGTACATAAGTATCCCTATGTTGTGTTAACACTTCAATGTGTCAAATTTGATGTGTATTGAGCTTTTCTCATTTCATTCAACTCCCATGCTCATCAAAATCCATATTCTGTGTTCTCATGGAATGTTATCTAAGGGAGCAAACTATGATGTTTTTGGAGATGATCTTTTATTCACTGGTTTCTATACGAAAGGTGCAACACGGTGGAAGTTTTGATCTGTTGCATCTGACCCCTTCGTAACTTTTATGTTGTTGATTAGTTAGGTTTTTTCTTTGTTAAATAAATTTGCTTCTAAAGTTGGCTGTGGAAAGTGTGCTAGTTGGTGCAATTTTGTGGGTTGTTTCCAAAATGTCATTTCACATGCTATTACAAATACAGTAGACATTTATGTATAGTAAAGATGGGCTAGAAGGGAAGAAGGTGTTAAATTTCCATGAAACTCTGCAACTACTTAGATGAATAACTGAAAACTAGTTTATTTTCACCAAGATACAGAGTTTCTTAAAAGTTAACAATTCATAAGCAGCGGAATAAAAACACCAGAGATAAAAAAACACATCACACAAATTGACACGCTTGTTTACTCAGGAAACCCAACAGGGAAAACCTGCTTCTTTGTTGTGGTATTTTATTGATTGTTCTTGAGCAATTGGATCTATTACAAAGCAATCCATCTCTCTGAGAAAGCATTCTGCTTCTTCTCTCAATCTCACTTGATACAATTGATCTTGGCTTGCCTTCATCACTGCTTGATCTCGGCCCTCTAGCATGTAACTGTTCCTCTACTGCCTCCTTGACTTGCTCTGCAAAACCTGCTCTCTTCTCATTGATCTCCGCGCACTAGAAGCCTCCTAAATCCTTGTGCACTAGGTTCTTATTTCCTAACGTACATGAGGCCCTTAAATCCTAGTGCAATTCCTCATATTTCCTTGCGCTCTTCCTGCCTTCTATTTCTTAGGACAGCAGCTCCTCAATTTTGTGGACAATCAATCTCCTAGATTCTAGCGCACTTGTGATCTCGTATTTCTTAGGACAAGTTCTGCACTCTCCGCAATCAAATACTCTCTCACAAACTTGTGAGCTGTCTTGTCTCACAAACCTTGTGTACAATACTTATGATTTCCTTTGCCTTTGTCCTCCTTTTTATAGACCCAATTCGAGCATGCAAGGAGACCCAGTTCAAATTTAGAAATCGAGTTCTGATTGACGAGTTAACTGGCAGTGACACTCTTTCTCTCTCCAATCAATACTGGAGTTCTTAACTCGTGCTTCCTTCAATCATGACTGAAGACTAACTCACTCCAACTAAACTTGTAACTGCCACCTTGTTCTGTAGTCAAACTAATGAAGACTCCACTTAACTGAAGCTCCGACTCTACACATGCTGACTTGATGATTATTCTAGTAAACTGGAAATAACTTATCCTAACTGAGTCTAACTCATGAGCTTCCACTCATACTGGGAGAAGGACAATCCGAGGTGTTCACTGGCTAAGGCACAAGCCAAAAGACCTTGCTCACTACATTTTCAATAGGAGGGCTTGAACTGATTGCAATATGTTGCATTTGGAATATTATGCATGTTGTATACCACAACAAAATTTATCATACTAGCAATAGGAAAGTTGAATTGCTTCTTTTGTCCCATCTGATCCAACTGCTTTGATTATTATTGACAATGATCTTCCACAACATTGATATACTTTTCTATGTATTCTGATTCAGGTGGAATCAATAATTAAGCATTGCATCTTAGGAGTTCGTCTTGCACAATTATCAGAAAAATAAACTAGAAAAGAAGGGAGATGAAACCATACAGTTGGAAGAGAGAATATTCAAGTATTTGTTCATCAAAATTAGAATAGGTCTTCTTACATTTATACAAGTGGGTAAAGAAGCTATGTAACATCTTTTTATTAATTTATTCATTATACTGAAGTACTTGAATGTAATTGTATCTATGTAAAATAAAATCCTTTTTACTAAAGAATGATCATAAATATTAATTACACTCACATCCTCCCTTGATGGTCATTTTGGAAGATACACCAAACTTGTCTCTAATTTAATTTATTTATGCAGACTGTCTGTGTTGGTGAAAATGGCTGCAGTTTGTTCTTGTGCAAAAGTTTGCCTTATAGAGATGATTCTATAAATAACATACAATAGTTTATAAAACCCAAAATATCCAAGAGACAAGAGAGCCTCACATATGCTTGCTTGTACCTTCAATTCTACCTTCTACATGATCTTCAACTAAGCTTAGAGGGGTTTTCCCTATCAATCCAACCACGAGTACAAATGATGAAAGGCTACTCTATATAAAGGTTCTACTCTATATAAGGGTTCTAGATCCATGTTTACTCCATGGAAAGAATTAAAATATTCACATGACAAACCAAATAATGCAGAAAATAATGAGCAATGAGTTGTGGTTATGCCACATGTGTCCTTCTCAAGGTTGATATATCCCTCATCAATGTATAAAATCACCAAAACATACTCCAAGGATCATGCGTGGCCTCTCCAAGTGAGAGATCCCATCCAAATGCACGAACATGTGTGTAATGTGATCTCTGTAAGTGGGATGTCTTACTTCATTTTATGATTTGATGGCCTTGTGATTCTCCAAACAAGCGAGGATCATAATAGGTACTAGGGCACCATCTCCAATGACATCAAACTCAATGTCTAAGATGTTCATTCCAGGAATAACCCTCTGAATGCTACATTAGACCTCAAATCCAGGAATAACCCTCTGAAAGGTAAATTAGAACCTCATGAATGTAGGCCTTCTAGCTAGGATATCATACCAAACAGCTCAACAACTCGACATCTAAGGTACAAACTCATCAAAGAATGTGTGAATGGTTATATTCATGGAGCCAACAAGGTTGTAGCATCAATCCTTGTGTATCACAACAATGCATCAATCCACAAGGGGTCAGCCAACAAGGTTGTAGCGTCAATCCACGTGCAAAATCATCACAATGCTTAACTAACACCATGAAGAAAGGGAACAACCTCTTCATTCAAGGAATAAAATATTAGTGCATCAACATATGTTCCAAGAGGGAAAATACAAGGGAATACTCCATTAGGAAGGGTAGTCAACCACATCAATACTTGATCCATGTGTCAAGCATGTCGAATCCAGCAAGGGTCTTCATACTATGAACCTTAAACTATGCTACACCATGTCTCACATAGCTGTAAGAGGGATAAAACCATCTAGATATGTGATCCGTATTTAAACAGGAACGCAACAAATTACAGAGATAACCATAAACATAGAGATGCAACGGAAATAATACTTTATCTCATTAATGTAAAATACTGAAATATGCTTACAAATAAAAATGGAAATACACCAGCTAGGGCGATGGTAGCTTATCTCTGAGAAGAGATGTGGCAGCTACATGCCTCTGAACTGAACTACAATGTGGCTCAAGGGCCTTTTTATTATTGAACAATAAGAACAAACCCTAAACAACCAAAACCCTAATTCGAGGAGATGTAACACCAAGAGTTTATGGGCCTTGTTGGGGTGAGTTGGACAACCAACTTCCCAGAGTCGTGACTTGGTCATATTATGTCTGTTTGACGTGCATGATAACCCGTTGGAAAGATTTCTCTGAGGACTACGATGGAAAAGACAATTTTAGACAGAGAATTGCTAGTGGTAGATTTCCAAAAAAATGTCGTTTAGGGCCTCAAAATGGCCTCGGAAGTTTAGGACCCGAAAAACTGCTAAAAATAATAAATTGTGCTATAATTAAGGAAATTGAAAAATTGAAAGAAGCAATGGTGGGGGTCCAAGTGGAATTGGCAGGTGGCCACCAATATCCACTTGGATCATTCCTCCCCCCTTAGGAAGCAATGGTCCCCATTGTTTTGAGTTCCTCCATGAGATGAGGAAACTTCTGCTGAACTTGGTCCCCGGTGAACCACTTACCCTGGTGAAGGAGTTGGCCTGCTTTGACAACTTGATACAGTTGGATATTCTGTTGGCAAGTGTGCTTGATCTGTGTGTCCATGATCTGATCAGTTGCAGCTTGTTCCATGCAATTTGGATTTAACTTTGTGGGTGTGAGTTGTTCTGCAATGTCGGATGTGTCTAATAATGGTGGAAAGCATGGCTGAAGGCGGTCCACATTGAACACTGGGTGCAGGCCAAGGAATGGGGGAATGCTGAGCTCAAATGCATTGTCTCCCACAACCTTGGTAATGGTGTAAGGACCATATCAGAATGGTCTGAGTTTTTGATAGGCTCTGGTAAGGCGTTACTTTTGCGATGCAACTAGAATTTGTCGCCCACTTGAAACTTGTGTGGCACCTGATGTTGATCATGTCGCTACTTGTACTTGGCATTTGATTTCTCCGAAATGTCATGGACCTCTGGCAAATATGTTGGATGTGCTCAATGAAGCTGTTTGCCTTATCTGTTTCGGACTGGATATGAGCCGAATTTGCGTGAGTAGCTGCAAATGGCATGGCCACATCAATGGGACATAGTGGCTGGAATCCTAAGCCCACCTTAAAAGGGCTGTGGCCAGTCGAGATATGGAGAGCCCGGTTGTAGCTGTGCTGAACATAGAGGAGGCTCTCGTCCCATGTGCATGGATGCTTTGAGTTGTACATGCGTAGAATGTGTACGATCATCTTGTTGACAACTTTTGTCTGGCCATTAGTTTGAGGATGGAAGGCTGTGGACCTAGTGAGTTTGGTGTCCAGCATCGACCAGAGATTGGACCAAAATGTATTGAAGAACCTGCTGTCTTGATCTGAGATGATAGACTGTGGGATCCCAAAGTGTACCCACACTCGTTCAAAGAAGAGTTTAGCAGTGGCTTCGGTTGTGATATTCTTCTTGCAGGCCGCCATAATGGCCATCTTCGAGAACCTGTGACGACCACAAAAACACGGTTGTTTCCATGCTTAGTGGAAGGAAGGCCTAACATGTAATCCATGGAGATGGATTCCCAAGGTTGACTTGAGGTAGGCGGCGGGATATGGAGGCCTTGCTTCTTGATGGTCGGTTTGGCAATGGCGCAGGCAGTGCATGATCTGATGTACTTCCCGACATCCTGTTAAAGATTCGGCCAATAGAAATACTTCTGCAGTATTGCCACCGTTTTCTCGACCCCAAAATGCCCAACATCTCGACTGTAGTGTGCTTCCCAAATCATCTTGGCACACTCGCTTGAAGGAACACAAAGGTGACCCAGGTGGCATAACAGGGCATCTTGGAGGTGAAAATCTGGAACATGCTGACCCTGCAAGAGTGTCTGATATGTGTGGCCGAATTTTGGGTCGCTTTTGTAGAGAAGTTGCCAATCAGAAGTCTTGTGCCCACAAGAGTTGAGCACGGTGGTTAACGCCATGATCGGTGGTCGATTGAGGCAATCTGCAACATTATTGGCGCTGCCCTTCTTATACTTGATATTCAAATGGAACTGTTGTAGGTGTGTGGACCACTTCTGATGGCGATCATTTTGTAATTTCCCTTGGGTTTGTATGAACTGTAGGGGTCAGTGGTCTGTGTGGATGACTGTGTCTTTTCCCAAAATGTAATGCTTCCATTGTCGACATGCTTGCACAATGGAATACATCTCTTTGTCATAAGTGGGATATTCCGAACTGTGTCTGAAAGTGTCTCACTGTGATATGCCACTGGATGCCCGTGTTGAGTAAGGATTGCCCCAATAGCATAGTCAGAGGCATCTGTCTCAACCTCAAATGGTTGTTGCAAGTCTGGTAATGCGAGCACTAGTGCTGAGCAGAGGCGATCTTTCAACTCTGTGAATGCCTTCTATTGAGATTCAGACCAAAAGAAGTTTGTTTTCGCTCCTCCCTTGTGACTTGACTCAAGGGCCAAGTGATATGAGAAAATCCCAACACAAACTTGCGGTAGAAGTTGGCAAGACCTAGAACGCTGCGAAGCTCTGTCGGAGTGGTTGGAGATGGCCAATCCCGAATGACTTGGATCTTGGCTAGATCCACATGCACCCCCTGTTCATCAATAATGTATCCCAAATACTAAACTTGGGTCATGCCAAAAGTGCATTTCTCCAAATTGGCACATAACTTGTGTTGCCGTAGTGTTTGGAGAATCTGTTGGATGTGGTGGAGGTGCTCTTCCCAACTTTGGTTGAAGATCAAGATGTCATCCAAGGCAGTGTTCCACACATCGGAGGGTTCGATTGGTACCTGGTGATATCCTGACTTGAAATCGATCTTGTTGAAATATTTTGCCCCCTTCAGTTGGTCCATGAGGTCATTAATCCGTGGGATCGGGTACCTATTACAGACATTGATTTTGTTCATTGCCCGATAATCAATACATAGTCTCCAAGTCCCATCCTTCTTCTGTACCAACACGATCGGGCTCCCACAGGGCGATGAAGTCGGATGGATGTGACCTTTCTGCAGCAACTCCTGAATCTGCCTCTTGATTTCATCGTTCTCTAGAACGGAGCACTGATAGATTGGTCCATTGGGCAGCGGTACACCTGGGGTCAGATCAATGGAGTGCTTGACTTGGCAGTGCAGAGGAACCCCTGTGGGGGAGGTGAAGATGTCCTCGTACTCCTCCACGCCTTGTCCATTTGTAGTTGTCGTGTAGAGGGGCCCTGTCTGGAGGTTGTGGCCACCGTCTTCTTCTTTCCTTGAGTGCGTATAATCAGGAAAACAAATTTCCCGGATTTGGAAATGAGCTTACTGCATTGTTTTGCAGTAACCAAAGAGAAGGCGGTAGGCGGTGCTACCTCCGGTATCCTGTACAACTTATTTCCCAAAGTAATAATAACAACACTGGGCCTGGATTCATACATAGCATGCCGCTTCCACAAGTATGGTTGTCCTAATAATACATCACAAACTTCAAGGGGAGCAATGTCACACAATACCTAATCCGTGAAGGGCTTGATGTTGTATGGAGGATGACACTGCTGGCTCATGCGAAGATCCCGTCCTTGGTGAAGCCATCTGACGGTGTACGATTGTGGATGTTTTGTGGTCGGTAAGCCCAACTGCTTCACGACCTTTGCCGAAATGAGGTTCTTTTGGCTCCCGCTGTCGACAATGAACTGTAGCGGGGAGCCCTTTACCCACATTTGGGAGTGGAAGAGACGCTCCTCCTTTGGATCTTTGGGTTCTTCCTTCTGGATCTTCGTGGTGGCAACGGTGGCATTGGGCTCCGCATGGATAATCTGCTTCCCTTTGTCATTCCCCTTGTCGGGTTCTGACTCAGAGTCGGAACATGCATTTGATTTTGAAACCTTTAGCTCGGCCACTAGTGACTGCTTGGCCTGACACTCACTTGTGTTGTGAGTGGAGCTCTTAAGGAACTCACACCACTTTCCCGTGTCCTTTTTCAGCTTCGTGGCACTGTTCTTTGCTTGCTTTGGATTCATAGATCCAAAGTCTCGCTTCTTCTGTTTAAACTTTTGCTCGACCTTGATGACATATCGATATGTCGTGCCGAACGAGAAGATGTTCAAGAATTCTATTTCTTCTTGGATGTACTTGTGCAGGAAGCCGCAGTATTTGAGTACCAAATGTTGCTCTGAATCCTTGATACCCAACTTTGTGCGAAGGGTATGGGAAATATTGGTAAACTCTGGCACGTCTTGGTCCCTTCCTTGCCGCAACGTGGTACACTTTATGTATTGATCCTCATGGCATCCCGGAATGAATTCTAAGTGGGTGCGGCTAAAAATAGTGAGCTTGTACTTTCATCCTTCTACTCGCAGTAGGTTTCCCACCAGTCCTTGACATGGGGGGTTGCGTTGAGAAGAGCGAAAATAATCTTTTCTTGACTGGAAAAATTATGAGCGAAAAAATAACCCTCTTGCAAATTTAACTATTTATCGATGACATCTGCGTCTATTTGACTCTCGAATATGGGGATTTCAAAATTAACTTGTACCTTAAACGGTGTGGCGTTTCCAGAGTCGTTGTTGGAAGCCGATGCATCGCCTCTGGGTAGCTGCTGAAGGATCTAGGCAAAGCTGTCCATCATCACGTTCATTTGTTGCTCGAGGGCTTCTTCGAGCAAGATTTTGATAGGATCTTCCGCCCCTTCGTCTTTCTTTTCATCTGCCATGGGAGGCTGTCGGGATTTGCGAGGCTAGTCTTGCAAAGGTTAGACCAGTTCAAGCCCTAACTCCTTATATCCTGACCTCGTTGGGGACATGCAAAGAAAAACAGAGAAAAAAAGTAGATCGCTCTGATACCACTGGTCTGTATTTAAACAGGAACACAACAAATTACAGAGATAACCATAAACACTAGAGATACAATGGAAATAATACTTCATTTCATTAATGTAAAATATTGAAATATGCTTACAAACAGAAATGGAAATACACTAGCTAGGGCGATGGTAGCTTATCTTTGAGAAGAGATGTGGAGGCTACATGCCTCTGAACTAAACTACAATGAGGCTCAAGGGCCTTTTTATTATTGAACAATAAGAGCAAACCCTAAACAACCAAAACCCTAACCCGAGGAGATGTAACACCAAGAGTTTATGGGCTCTGTTGGGGTGAGTTGGACAACCAACTTAGCGGGGTCGTGACTTGGTCATATTATCTCCGTTTGATGCGCATGGTAACCCGTTGGAAAGATCTCTCCTAGGACTACGACAGAAAATACGATTTTAGATAGAAAATCATTGGTAGTAGATTTCTAAAAAGATGCTGTTTAGGGCCTCAAAACGGCTCCAGAAGTTTAGGACCTGAAAAACTGCTAAAAATAGTAAACTGTGCTACAATTAAGGAAACTAAAAAACTGAAAGAAGCAATGGTGGGGTCCAAGTGGAATTGGCGGGTGGCTACCAATATCCACCTGGATCAATATGAGTGTGCAAGAAAAGTGCTATCCTAATACAAGGAGTTCACTATACCAAAATATCATCCTCATAGGTTACCATGCCAAGGTTTCATCCTCACTGTCCACCATGCCAAGATATCGTCGCTATGCCAAGCAAGTTGATGAGCATTACAACGTTTATTCACAAAAGGCATATCTCATCATACATTACCAGTAATACTATTATAATGCCAAGATAGACAAACAAGCATCTCATGAAAACATGTACTATGAGTTTGATCCATGTTACAAGAATACTTGCAGATGATAATTTATTATTATTGAATAAGAGATGATTTGATGCTTTACAATCATTCGGACAATGTGCTATATAGCATTTATTGGTGATGAGTGAGAGGGTATGGTATGCACCCTTTACTAACTAGTTATATATTATTTTATTTATAACATTACTAATTAGTTAATTATTATTTTATTTGTAACATTGCCGACCCCTTTAAAATTGCTTTGTCCTCAAGGCAAGGGTAATGAGAGGTATTGATGGTGAAAATTCATTGTTTCCATGATGCATTTTCTTCTAGAAGGTTTTCCTTTTGACAAGGTATACTTTGATGTTTATGGAATGTAACATTTTTTCCTTCGTTGCAAGAATTCCTTTTGGTTCTAAAATAATTTTCCTTTGTCATCCAAGTCAAAAATCTTCGTCTACACAGGTTGTGCTTGTTCTACACCTCGAGGCAAGAGACATGGAAGACATTATGGATGCAATAGTTGTCTGATAACCTCAACCCATGGGTTACTTTGCTATTTTTTTTTGTTGATTTGAAAATACATGTAGAATTTTGGAGCCAATTTGTTTTCTCTTTGTTGTTTAAGTGATAACTGTTTGTAAGGTTGGAATCTTACAAGCACCCAATTGCCTTCTTTGAACCTTCTTTTTGATCTATGTTGGTATACTTGTTCTTTCATTCTGTTATGAGTTGTAGCTAAATTTTCTTTTAATATTTTGATCATCTTTTGCTCTTTGTTAAGTGATTCTTCACTGCTTGGACTTTAGTGTCAATTAGTGCAAATTCCTTCCATTTTGGTCATTCCGAACCATAAAAGGCTCGGAAGGGAGTCTTTTTGGCATGTGTGGTAGGTAGAATTATACCACCATTTGGCTAAATGCAATTGTTGGGACCACTTGTTCTGCTTATTTGTCACAAAACAACGGAGGTAAGTTTCCAAGCATTTATTTACAATTGTTGTTTGTTCATTTGTTTGTGCATTGTAAGTTTAACTCATATAAGGGATATTCCGATTTGTTTGCAAAATTCTCTCCAAATAATCCCTTTAAATTTTGGATCCTTATTGCTCAGAATGACCTTCGAAAAACCATGCAATTTATAGATATTATATAGAAGACATCAACAATCTGGTGTTATGCAGTTGGGGAACTATGTGATTCCCTATAGACTTTGAAGATGGAATTAGGTAAATTCTATTGTTGTACCATAAAATATCATTTTTCCATTCAAAGTTTGGACTTTGCTCCAAATTGTTGATTATGGAATAAGGTTTAGTATCCTTGGAATATTCAATTTGAATTTCATCTAACCAATTAAGCATCACCATTCTTATTGCACATTCAGTTATTTCATCATCTCTTCGTGACAATGCATCAACAACTAAGTTGTATTTCCCTTTTTTGTGTAATATATCTATAAAGGTGGAAAGTATTTTCATCCATTTTTGTTGTTCAGTGGATAATGATTTTTGTTGTAATAAGAATTGAACACTGTTGGGACCCGTACATATTGAAAATTTCCAACATAAGAGGTATTGTTGCCACTTGGCTAGTGCATGGATAATGGCCAACATCTCTTTATCATATGTAGATTTTAAGTTTTCCCTCTTGTTGAGTTTTCGACTCTCAAAAGCTATCACATGGTCATTTTGCATTACTACTATACCGATCCCAACCCTTGAAGCATCACATTCTACCACAAAGGGTTTTGTGAAATCTAAAGTTTCTAACACGTCTAAAAGACATAACTTTTTCAATGCTCCAAAACACTCATTTGCTTGTTTACTCCATTGGAAGGAATTTTTCTTCAACAAGTGAGATAGTGTTGTTGTTAACTGAGCATAGTTCTTGATGAACCTTTTGTAATAATCTATTAGTCCGTGGAATCCTCTTAGTTTTGATACGTTATTTTGCCTTGGCCATTCCATGATTGCTTTGATTTTACTGGAAGCTAGTTATAGTGCATAAAGACCTACATCTTACAAAAAGTACATTTTGATATTTTTGCATAGAACTGATTTTCTGCTAGGAGAGAGTACTTGCTTCAATTGCTTAAGATGTTCCTTCCATGTCTTGTTGTAGATACAAATGTCATAAAAAAGACTAGTATGAACTTTCTTAGGTAGGGTTTAAAGAGTTCATTCATGTTTTCTTGGAAGGTGGTAGGGCGTGAGTTAACTCAATTGACATCACCTTAAATTTGTAGTGACCTTCATGAGTTATGAAAACAATCTTTGCCATATATTCTAGCCTTGCTCAGATCTGATAATAACTTGAACTTTTAGTTCCAATTTTGAGAAATATTTTGCTCCATGGAGCTCATCTAAAATCTCATTTATAAATGGACTAGGAAACTTGTTTTTTATAGTTATCTCACTCAGGCCCTGATAATCTACTCGTAGTTTGAAGGATCCATCTTTTTTTCGAAACACTATTGTGAGGATATCAATAGGATTTGATATTCACCGGTGTTGATTTGGTTTAACTTAGATTATATGTTCTGTACTTCTTTCCAAAGGCAGCTTCATAGATAAGTCGTGGAATACCCTGTCGTATTTGTAGATTAATGTTATAATCTCTAGGTGTTGAGAATGCACTAATTTTAGTGCTAATATCCCCATTTGATGGCATTGTCATTGTGTAATGTAGATTGGTTCCACCTTTGTAAATAGTTTCACCATTTGTTAAGAAGATATAATTTGAGTTGGTGGAGGCTAGAATCTGAACAATTTATGTTTTCTTCCTTCCCATTTGAATTTGATAAATTGTTTCTGATGGTTTGCAAAATAGGTCCCCAATGTTTTCAGCCATTGAATTCCCAATACAATGGCTACCCCGAAGGGAATGATGTAGAATCTCGATTCTAATTTGTAATCTTGTAATTGCATTTATCTGTGTTTATCTATGATTATTTTGTTGTTCAAGTTCATTTATGGTATCTATTGTCAAATTTTCCATTAGGAAAAACATAGTCAAACAAAATTTTGCTTTTGCAAAAAGTTCAAAGTGTGTTTTTTTTTTCAAAATATTAGAATTTAGAACAATGAAAAAGAATTGACCTGAGAAAAATGGAAACCATAATAAATTGGCCTACACCCAAAATTGTGATTTAAGTTAGAGCATTACTAGATATGCCATGATTTTATAGGAATTTTATTGCTTAAAGCTCATGGGTTGATTTGTCTCTCCTATTGACTTTGGCATCATCCCATGAATCTTCATAAGCAGATTTTGGAAACCCCTTCTCCAAGAGGAAACTTATAATTATTCTTGTGATGGGAAGTTCTTCATGGTGGAATTTACCTATGTTGAGAGATAGTATCCTGCATTATGGGCCTAGGTTTATGACACATGTAAGTCTATCTATGAAACCTTGGTTTTCATTCTTCGACCCCGTCTGTTGGTTTGTCTTGAACTCTAACGTTGGTTAAGCCTTTCAATCTACCTTCCTATTTTGGGTTAGGGCTAAGCATCTACACAAAGCTGACCATGTTAGCATCCCTAACTACTAAACCTTCCAAGGAAGAAGAGTGATGAGGATGGACTGAGTGTAAGAAAGGAAAATAAGGAAAGCACTTTTAATGGTGCAACAAAAAGGCCATCTTTTGCAAGGAAATGTTCCCATTGGGGTTAGGTGTTCTAGTCTCGTAGACGTAAGCAACAACATTCCTAAGAAATGAAAACAACTCGACAACTCTAAGACGGATGTTTTCCAATAGATAGATGTCATTGGAAATTCAAGGGAACTGAGATTGAGCACAACATATTAAGATAATGCATACTCTAGCTTTGTGTTGAATTTTGTTGCCCAACAGTTATAGTTGCAGTTCTAAACATGAACACCCCTCTGATATTTTAATAGAGAAAGCAGATATGTCCTAGTCAAAATTATACAAACTATGAGTGCGATTGGAATCGGCTGAAGAAAGCGGTGTAGGTGCTGCACTCATCTGGACCCTATATATATATATTTTTAAATAATAAATATATCAAAAAATTAAAATTTATAATTTATAATGAAAATTTTAAAACTAAGAATTGAAATCTCAAATTGAAATGATTCATAACATCAAGAGCAATTGTCACAATGATAAAATCATAAATCATATTGTATATGTCATAACAGTTACATTAAAGATTCTAGAATTAATTAATCATAGATTCATACATCATACATGTAATTTTCCGATTTGAAATCAAATTGAATTTCTGATTCCGTATGTAAACAAATTTTGAACAATGAAAATCTATAATTTTATTATTTCAAACAATGAAACATTGAGATGATAAATGATAAATTAATCTTATGAAAATGATATCAAATTTCAAATTTTAAATTTCATACTTTTATTTCATGAGATTCATACTTTCTAGATCAGTCAACTGAGTACCATAATTAATATCAAATTGAAATTCAGATATCATAAATTCATGATCTTTACATCATGTGAAACTCAACTATTGAAAGTTATGTGGTATCCAAGTATGTTGGACGTCTGCTTAGGAAATCAATCTTATCTCGACCGACTGGAAGGAATGGAGTTCAGGAGGCCAAGAAAAAATATTCTTCCATTTCGTGACTAGAAATTGCAGGGGGTGCAGGGTTAGTTAGGCATTTGTAACTATTTGTTTTCACATTGTATTTTGAGGACAGCTGCTTGAAAACATCAATATGACTACTAGTAGCATTCCTGATTAACAAAATGGTGATTTCAGAAATATGAAAGAGGGCCAGATATAAAGCCTTGTTACTGGATGAATCCAATCTGTTAGATTTGCTCAAGAGACAGGATTATTAGGATTTCATTATCCGGGTTTCCTAGTTAGCTTTACCAGTCATGAATCAATTAATATTTAGGATGCTGCTGTTGAAGCTATCTTTTTGTACATAGAAGAAACCACTGACAATTATTGGTTATCAGTGGTTTCCATTTTAATAGAGTTGTCTGTCTCACTCTTATAACAAAATGCAAGTGTGCAATGCCCGTTTCACAGATTCTGGAGGAATTATAATTTTTCAACTATCCTTTTTTGCAGGGACGTCCTGTTTTTGCTATTGGAGTGGGGCTTAGTGGATATGACAAAGCATCTGTAAGAGTCGTGATTTTACTGCTTATCTGATCATTCGTGATTTTTTTTCCTCATTGGACTCAAATATCAGTTACTTTTTTTTGGTTTTTAATATATATTGCAAGAAATATTTTTAATGAAGATAACCCCCTTTTACATTTCCCTGTCTTAAATTCTCTTCCTATTGTCCTTATGTCCTTGATTCAATATCATTTTAAAAATGATTGCATGGCAAAGGATAGGTGAATGTATGCAGTGTTTCTGATCCCAATATTTGCATATCTTATTTACCTGGCTTTCACTATGTTTGTGTCCATGGATAGAGTTTAATACACAAGTTTCTTCTTTGTTCAGGCTGACAAATATGTGCAGTCACATATACAGATAAATGAGTACCGAGACCAAGTTCTATTGGTTAGTTATGCTAAGCTCAATGGTTTTGCCATGGGAGTGGGTTTTAAAGTTCGTTGAAAAATTGAATTTTAACCATTGCCTTGTTATTTAACAGCCAAATGCATCAAAGAAATATGGGAGCTACATTGGACCATGCTTGAAAATCTTGGACATGACGGGGCTGAAACTTTCTGCTTTAAACCGCATTAAGGTCTGAATTTTGAAATGGCAAGTTTATCAATCTCAAGATTATGTACACTGCATTGCTTCAATAATGAACTGGTAGAGAGAACTCAATATTAATCAACCACGCTTAGTATCAGCTCTATACTTGTGCACGTTGCTTATTTACTTATGCAGAATGCTCTGCGCATGTGCATCAAAGTAAATCTTGTTACAAGTCAAAAACTAACACTGTTGCATTTCATATTAATTTTTGTAAAATGTATTGTTTATGTTATGCTCTTACATCTGAAATTTTTAACAGTAATAATGCGTTTCTTTATAATTTTACTCTTAGGAAAAGATGCTGTTTAGCATCTAAATGCACGCAACTTGCAAGTAACCCTGGATATGATTCTGGAGCTCTTTTATTATTTGTTTCCATTTCTATTACCTTTTGTGAAATTTTTAAGTGATATATTTTATTTGGAAGGATTCTTCTTTTGTAAGTCTTAATTTGTTGTTTTGATTGGTCTTAGCTATGAGCAATTGCAAATATCATAATAATATCGCTGATATCAGGTTATTTCCGAGGAGGCAATAATATCCTGTTAATCTGTTGTGATATTTTAGAACTTAAGATAAAATCATGATTTTTTAAAGTATTGTGAGTTAACGCAATATTTTGCTGGGTCCACTTTAATAACCTTTAATATTCTCCTTTTAGATTTTTTTACCTCATTTTAAAAATAAAAGGGTGGGGATTTACAGGAGAGTAGTTTCTCACTGTCTTGCATTGAGTTGTGGAGGAGGAATTGAGTGTTTTCATCGCCATAAGTTGAGCTATTGTGGAGTGGGGATCAACTAGAACTCTAGGAGCATTGCAAAATTTATACATAGTCATGTGTAAATTATTAGCCTCATGAGACAAATCACAAGGAACAAGGACGTGGTTTGCCTCATAATCATGTGTTTCGCTACTAGCCTCATTTCTCTATTGGGTTAAATCTTGACTCAGTTATAGAGTAGAAGATAGTATTCATTTAAGCCCGTGGTTTTGGAAACCCATGGTATTTGATGTGTAAATTATTAGCCTCATGAGACAAATCACAAGGAACAAGGACGTGGTTTGCCTCATAATCATGTGTTTCGCTACTAGCCTCATTTCTCTATTGGGTTAAATCTTGACTCAGTTATAGAGTAGAAGATAGTATTCATTTAAGCTCGTGGTTTTGGAAACCCATGGTATTTGATGTGTAAATTATTAGCCTCATGAGACAAATCACAAGGAACAAGGACGTGGTTTGCCTCATAATCATGTGTTTCGCTACTAGCCTCATTTCTCTATTGGGTTAAATCTTGACTCAGTTATAGAGTAGAAGATAGTATTCATTTAAGCCCGTGGTTTTGGAAACCCTTGGTATTTGATGTAATAGCCTATCTAATGGCCTGAGAACTTCATTGTAAGATGCCTTGATTGGCCGGTTTTGCCCTGGTTTGATCGGTTTGGTCAAGGCTAATAGATCTATTAGGTGTTGGTTTTCCCAATGTAGGGTTTCCAAAGATAAATAATGGTGCCTTGTGTGTTTGACATTTTATTTTGTGTCTATCTTATATTATTAATGTTTCTTAGTTTTTGACATGTGATATTAGGGACCAGGGTACATGTTGACCTGGAGTCTCCCATGAGAGGTATATGTTGGGAGCATTGGAGACACTAAATAATGGTTTGTGGATATATGAACCATGGTAAAATGGCACATGGGAATGCATTACAAAGATTAGTATGGAGCATTGGCAAACACATTGAGGAAGAATTACTAGGTGAATGAGTGCTTGATTTGGCTTATTGTGTTTGGAGCAAAGAAAAATGTGGGAAAATAAGAAGGTAGATACTAGTCTCACGTAGATAATTTTTAATTTACAAGTCGCATGGCTTCCTTCAACAAGCCCAATGTGAAGGAAGATCATAGAGACTTAGGCTAGGGTGACCCAAATGGTTGGTGGACTATGCACTGGGAATCAATATTTCAAATTGCCATTTAAGAGATGTACAGCATAGAGAAGGGAAGAGTACTTAGTTTGTAGGTCTTACAAGTCTCTTCAACAAGTCCAATGCCAAGGAAGATCATAGAGACTTAAGCTAGGGTGATTGACCCAATTGGTTGGTGGAGGAGGCATGGCGAATTGCGGTTGATGCTCCAAAGCTCCAATATCTTATTATCCCATATTGCTAATTCATTTGTGGTAGACAGGAATCGGTTCACACATAACTTCATTGCATGAAGATTAGATTTACCTCTAGGAGAGTGGAGAAGCTAGTTATAGTGCATAGAGGCCTAAATCTTGCGCATAAGAAGATACTAGAGTATTAGGGAGGACTAGTAGCATGATAGGATGTCGGGCAAGAGGAGGATGAACATATATATATACGGAGAATGGATTGTTTGAGGCTAATCAAGGTTTGGTTGGTGTGCCATTGATTAGTAATGAGAGTGACTTTGATTCATATAGTGACATTCTCATGGATGTTATTGGTTACTTTGTACACTAGGGATGCAGAGGACTAGTACATAGAGGCCTACATCTTGCACATAAGAGGATACTAGATTATTAGGGAGGACTAGCAGCATGATGGGGGATGTGGGGTGAGAGGAGGATGAACATATATATATATATACACGGAGGATGGATTGTTTGAGGTTAATCAAGGCTTGGTTGGTCATATATATATATATATACACGGAGGATGGATTGTTTGAGGCTAATCAAGGCTTGGTTGGTGTGCCATTGATTACTAACGAGAGTGGCTTTGATTCATGAAGTGACATTCTCATGGATGTCATTGATGACTTTGTACACTAGATGGATGCAAAGGACTAGTCATTGGCTTTGCATTCATTATATATGACAGTCATAGATGATCATTGAACAATGACAAATTTGTTTCGTGAAACCAAATTTTGGAACCATCTCCAATGGTCTCTAGAAATGGAGCTCTCTAACCTAGGAGAAGTGCACCTTCTCTAATTCTAATGTGAAAGAATCCCCTTTTATTCCTTAAACAAAGCTTAAAAGATTTTGTTGTCATCTCTCTTTGAAGATCCGTGCACAAATATTGGACTTGTTTTTCATGATTCAATGTCTTGGCCATGCCAAGACGTTTTCGGGATTTTTCCTTGTTGTTTTGCTAGTGAAACTTATTTGTCCTCCTTGACTATTTGCTACCAACAAAATTTTAGATGTGGAAATGCACACCATTCGAGCTGAAGTTACATGCCAAATCAACATTCCTGAGTTGCAGGGATTCTCTCATTAGATTTTACATGCTTTTGGGAATTTCAAAAAGCACTAATTCCCATGATTTGCCTATTTGTAGCCACACTACTACCTTTTGGAATGCAGGGTACAACCACCATTGATTTCCAAAATTCCATTCAACTAACCTTATCTATTGGATTTGGCACTTAGCTCTTTATACCACATGAATTGTGCAAATAAAATTCTTACAAACAAAACGACATGATACATCATATTGTGTGGTAAAGTAGAGTCTCCAGATACCTTGTCACTCATGCATTTGGCATGTTATTTTTAGAGTCCAATTCATCATCATGCCCCTATGCCAAGTCATTTTCCATGCTGTGTGCCATCCAACCGCTAGTTGCCACTTGTTTTCCACTCCATGGTCACTGCTCTGGATTATTCTAACGTAGGATGGATATAGGCATGATGTATGGGAGTGGCATGAAGTGGGATCATCCTGTCTGCCTTCTTCCCCTCTCCACCCCCTTCAAATTGATTGTTGAGAAGGCAAAGACTTAGGATAGAATGGATGCAGAGAAATGAAGTGGGGTGGGTGGTAAGGGTCAAGGTAATAGGGTGCAGGATAGAGCATAAAGTGGCTTGCAGGTAAATGGAGGGTGGGGAATTATGAATACCTTTGTCCTTCACCCCAAGTGAAAGCGAAAAATGGTGAAGCATGGAGTAGGTGTGAGATGGAGTATGAAGTCAAGAGTGCAAAGAGGTTTACATTAAGACCCTACAGATCTTATCAGAGGGCATATATCAATGACTTTGCCACAAAGGGATCATCCTCCCCACCTTCCTCCCCTCTGCACCTACTTTGGATGGCTTGTTGAGAAGGAAAGGACAATGAATCAAAGGGATGTAGAGAAATGAGGTGGGGTGGGTGGTAAGGCTCAAGGTAATAGGGCAGTGGACAGAGCATGGAGTGGGTTGGAGTTAAATGGAAGTTTCCATAAAGACCCTAGGGTTCTTTTCTAGTGGGCAGATATCAATGACATTGGCACAAAAGGACCTTACTGTAAGGGGTTTTACATATGCTCCAGGAACACACTACTCAATTCTTCAGATTTTCTGGTAGGCTCCGAAAATTGGATATGTAACATTTGGGGCTAAAGGTGGTTCCATATGGGGAGTGCAATCCCTGTTGTGGGGTGCTGAGAACTGTACATCCCCCAATCAGGATCTACCCCTTGAACTTGAAAAGCTGCAACTGCATCAAAAATGTTCATGACAAATTTCTGCTCTTGGCTGGATGCTGCTTGATTTGGTGGGTACAATGTGTATGCTCTATCTTGATGTCTTTGTACCTGTGAAAAATTTGGCCAAGGGCACATGTGGAATTACTAATCCCATTGATTTTATTATGTAACTCAGGTAACCGTAATACCATGACACAATTTCAGTATGACAAATCCTGGCCTTTTATGTTTTCTGACACAAGCAACCCCTTCTGCAATTTATATAAAGACTCACTGTACCACTGCCATCTGCTAGCACTTAATTAAAGAGAGACAAAAAAGTCTCAAAAATCCAGGCATCAGTCAAAATGCCAAAGAGAAATTCATAATGAGACATTCTGGAATAAGAAACCAGTGTTCAGATAGTGAACTTATTTAGATAGATAGTACTATCCTACCCTAAGCTAAACAATAAAAACACACATTATTTTTCTAATGCAGTCACCCACAAATCACATCAAAAACATGAACTCTTCCCTTATGTTTGACTATTATGTTATAAACCAAATCAGGGCGGTCAGTTACTTCCATAAGTATGCTGGTCCTTCAAATATCTAACTGCTGCAAAAGAGATGTACAATTCCACATTTGCTACTCTGAGCAACAAAGTTGACACTTGATGCTCCTGCAGACCTGCATTTCTGCAAACAGAGTCCATTCAAACTTCAAAGGGATTTACATATGTTCCATTACTTAAGGCATGGTTGGGTAGTACATTGTGTACAATAACACCATAAAGCAGTGGAAACATAGCTGTCCATGTCAACTCTAGCGCTCTGCAGCTGGAAAGATTTGTGTACCAAAGAAAGGTGGATGCAATATCAAAAGTCTGCAGCAAGAAAGTTTTGGAATTACGCTGTTTCTCTTCTTGGCATTCAATGTCAACCAAACAATCAGTATGTAACTGTTTGTTCACAATAGGCTGACATGAATATTCATCTCCAGGCTGCACTTTGACAGGCAGATCTGTACTCCAGGTTGTTTCTTCTCCTGGTCAGTCATTAGTATGCACAAGGGTATGGGCACCATTGACAGGAATTAATAACTGATATTGAATTTCCTTTGTTCCATCTTCACCATCACTATAGGTTTTTGTTAAATTTGGACAACTAGGTCCAAACTCCATGTTCTGATGCTCAGATTAAGAGGCTAATATTTTTGTTGGATTCCTCTTTCTGAGAGGTGTAAAATCCATATAAAAATAGTCTTAATCCGATGAGCAGAACTTATATTTTGAATTTATTATTCTTAATAAATTATATGTGCAAGGTCAGCCAGTTTTGTAATGTAGGCTCACATGCCCAACAGATGTGTCACACACCCTCATTGGTGGATATAAATACAGGAAAAGTTGGAGAGAATTTCATCACAAAACAACTCACATCTTCCTCTCTCATCCTAAAGAGTACGAGCTACCTGGAGGACGAATTTCAGCCACACGTGGGAAGGACGAAGAGGACAGACCGTACGGCTGAGCTGCAGTACGATTTTCTGCTGCTAGGGTTTTCGCAGAAAGTTTGACCAGCGTTGACTTTGGTCAACGCTTGGTCCAATCAAGCTGAAAACTTGTGGAAGGTTCGATTTTTGAAGGCCATACTACCTGGCACAAAAATCGAGGTCAAAGGGATGACCGTTTTGCTGCTGCGTTGACTTTTAGCTTGCTGCCCCTACGTTGACTTTTCAGGACAGCGTTGACTTTTGTAGAATTGACTTGGGTTGACTCATCTACTGGTTGGAGGGTTGTTGTGACACATGCTGGGCTGGCTGACCAAAGGAGACTTTGCTGGTTGAAGCATCCTGTTGACCGCCGAAACGAACACACACATTTTTCCTGTTTCTGATTTGTCTTCTGTAAGATCTGCTTATATGTTCTATCTGCATTTTGCTTAACTATTTGTATGATTGCTGTGAGAAAAGTGAAATTGCTCTTAGCATAGAACATCTACAAAAATTTACATGGTATCAGAGCTGAGGTGAAGACAAACTCTATTTATAGCAATCATCATCAAAGGAAATGGATTCCACTAAGCTTGAATTCAGGGAGAATGACAAGCTGACTAGAAGTGATGACTTCCATGCCTGGAAGATGTTATTAGATCTCAAATTGGAAGATCATGATCTCCTAGATCATGTGACAGGGAAGATTCAAGAACCTCCATCAAATGCCTCTGCTGCTGTTAAACCAAGTATAAGAAGGGAGAAATCAGAGCAAAGCTGCTGATCAGGGAATCCATAAATAAGAGTCTGGTTGCCTACATATCTGAACTAGGCACATCCAAGGAGATGTATGACAAACTTATACTTATGTTCCGAGTAAACAATGTGAACCAAGTGCTATTCCTCAAGAACAAGTTGAAGAATATGAAGAAGGGCCGAGACGAGTCTATTCAAACTTTCTTTATGAAGTTGACCGAAACCAGGAACAATCTGCTAGCTATTGGGGAGACAATAGCTGATCGTGAGATGGTTCTCACCGCACTTGGAGGACTTACATATGAATGGCAAGTATTCACAACTACCATTCTCAACAATAATACCATTCCTAACTTTGATGAGCTTCTGTCTAGATGTATGCAAGAAGAAACAAGGATGAAGGAATTTGATAATGAA
>APFE030004309.1:125150-161039 GCA_000404065.3 Pinus taeda
ACTCATAGGAGCTTTGATGTTCTTAGTGAACACCCGTCCGGACATATGTTTTGCAGTTAACATGATGAGCTCATATTTGGTTGAGCCTCATCATTTTCACTGGGTTGGTGCCAAGAATATTTTGAGATATCTTCAGGGCACGATAAACCATGGGCTGAGATACACTGCCGGGAGTGTGATACTCTGTGGATATACTGATACCGTTTGGGCTGGCAGTGTGGTGGATCGTAAGAGCACATCTGGATGCTGCTTCAATCTTGGTTCTACTTCGATCTCATGGATGAGCAGGAAGCAGAAGTCGGTGGCTTTGAGCACCGCGGAGGCCGAATACATTGTTGCTAGTATGGCCTGTTGTGAAGCAGTTTGGTTGAGGAAGCTCTTTAGTGAGCTGTTTGGACAAGTGCTAGATACCACTGTGATACTCTGTGATAATCAGAGTGGGATTTGTATGACTGAGAATCCTGTGTTCCACGACCGATCCAAGCATATTGATATCAGGTACCACTTTATCCGGGATATGGTACAGCGAGGCGCCGTAAGGCTCGATCATATAGGAACTGATGAGCAGGTCGCGGATATTCTCACTAAGCCCCTGGGGAAGGTCAAGTTCCTAACCTTCCGTGAGAGTCTTGGTGTCGTGGAAAGACCCTATGATGTGGGTCCTGTTGGACGATGAGCTCTGGGAGCTCTGGGGGCTTTGGGGATAGCTTCTCGGAGCTATAAGCACTCATAATGCTTCTGCCCCACCCTTGTGATTATTGAGCTGGTTCGCCACTCATTTATCTGTGCCCCGTATGCATCCTACCCATTGAGTTCAGGGCTCATGGGAAGTACCTCTCATTTGGCCAATGAGGTGTGGAAAAGCTAGAGACTATTAGCAAAGACTGATGGACGCATCAGAGATTGCCGTACTCTCTATCTAGGATGGCATGGTCCAACCACTTGATCTGGGATCAGGATTTGTGAGGTCTGGGACCTCTGGACTGATTATGTCAGTCGGGGGATGATGTCTTTGTGACTGACCCACTTCTGTTCTGAAATAAAGAAGCCAGCAAAGCAAGTTTCGGCGGGATGACTCACAATGTTGATTGCACTAATAAATGGAGTTCTCCCTAGTTGAGAGGGAGTGTTAAATTTGGACAACTAGGTCCAAACTCCATGTTTTGATGCTCAGATTAAGAGGCTAATATTTTTGTTGGATTCCTCTTTCTGAGAGGTGTAAAATCCATATAAAAATAGTCTTAATCTGATGAGCAGAACTTATATTTTGAATTTATTATTCTTAATAAATTATATGTGCAAGGTCAGCTAGTTTTGTAATGTAGGCTCACATGCCCAACAGATGTGTCACATGCCCTCATTGATGGATATAAATACAGGAAAAGTTGGAGAGAATTTCAACTCATCACAACTCACATCTTCCTCTCTCATCCTAAAGAGTACGAGCTACTTGAAGGACGAATTTCAGCCACACGTGGGAAGGACGAAGAGGACAGACCGTACGGCTGAGCTGGAGTACGATTTTCTGCTGCTAGGGTTTCGCAGAAAGTTTGACCAGCGTTGACTTTGGTCAACGCTTGGTCCAATCAAGCTGAAAACTTGTGGAAGGTTCGATTTTTGAAGGCCGTACTACCTGGCACAAAAATCGAGGTCAAAGGGTTGACCGTTTTGCTGCTGCGTTGACTTTTAGCTTGCTGCCCCTGCGTTGACTTTTCAGGACAGCGTTGACTTTTGTAGAATTGACTTGGGTTGACTCATCTACTGGTTGGAAGGTTGTTGTGACACACGCTGGGCTGGCTGACCAAAGGAGACTTTGCTGGTTGAAGCATCCTGTTGACCGCCGAAACGAACACACATTTTTCCTGTTTCTGATTTGTCTTCTGTAAGATCTGCTTATATGTTCTATCTGCATTTTGCTTAACTACTTGTATGATTGCTGTGAGAAAAGTGAAATTGCTCTTAGCATAGAACATCTACAAAAATTTACAGTTTTCTTTCATGTTCAACGTGATGATGGGCTGATGCTGGAATTCTTGTCTTACCACCATTCAAATAATCTGATTGTACAAACAGATGTTTGCAATGCAAGTTTTCTACATGTGTCAAGACCCAGTCAGAGCCATAAAAAAGTGGATAAGTGATAAAGAAGATGTACAACAAAGTGGATAAGTGATAAAGAAGATGTACAACATACCCCATCAGTGTTTCTTTGATGCTGTACAGAACTGGTGTTAAGGTCTCAATTCTCCTGGACCAAAGAAAGTTGTCAACATCAATCAAAGCAGCCTGATCCAGTTCTTATTTTAAGTTCTCCCTGTGAGTTGCTGTTATTTTGCCAAAACTTGTGAGTCTACCAGTTTATTGGAGACTTTCTGAGAAAATTATTTGTTGGGTTTTTATTTATTTAATTTTTTGCCAAGTTTTTCCCGAGTTAACAATTTTAGATCCTTGTCGAATGACTCTTTGCAACACAGATAAATGCCTTAGGTGTATGAACTTCGAAGTTTTCTATCTAAATATGCATTTCCTCCTTAATTCCTATTTCAGGAGCAGCGCCTTGTGTTTTCATGCTGAGAGAAGGCTTTATGTTACTTTATTTCTTTGGAAATCTTGATAGTTTTGTTCTTCCTTTTTTGGCTTGATAATAGAATGTATTTATAAAGTGATTGAATATAGAGGAACGGCATTCTAAATTTGTGCACTTAAAAAACCATTCCCATCACCAGTTATAAGTGTGACCTTGAAATCATTTACTGGCATAACAGATTTCGCTGAATGTTCCCCACATTTGAAGAGGTACATGTGCTTGCATTATCTTATAATTCGTTGTCTTGGCTTTTTTGATAATAAGTCAAATATATGCATGTTGTACATTCGTTCCTCCCCAGAAAGCTTTGGTCATCATTCTCTCTTTTCTACATATAGAAATTTGTTTGTGCTTGAAATTATGGCGTTTCAATTTGCAGTTGCATGAAAGGTATTATCATATATTACTGATTTCCAGTACCTTGATTTGATCTACTTGTTGATGCTGATTCTGCTATGTCTGGTTAGGAAATAAGAATTTCCGATTTCCTTGTTGAGCTGCAATGACTACTGCTGGTATAACATATAGTTATACATTCCGGTGACTTCCATGATGACAATGAAATATCTTGATAGAACTATAAAATATACAAGAGAAAATAAGATAAAGATTATTGGCTAATCATAGGTGCCTCTGAACCAAGCATTCGTGCTTTCTTTTCAGAATGTGAGAGCCAATATTACAATATTCAAAATATACATTCATACAGGAATGGTCCTATGAGTAACTGTCACATCATATAATCTCAACTCTACACTGAGATGAAATGGAAGCTAAACCACATAATCTAATTGGGTTATCTTACAAAGAAAAGTTGACAAATCACACACCACATACTTGTAACATAATTCTAAATACAGTTATACAAGCTAAGGTTACCCGATCCAGAGTTGTGTCTTCTGCCCCAAAATAATGTGACTCTTTTCCCCATGTGAAGTGGAAAAAGAGTTTTATTGATGCTCATCATCTTGTGAATTGCACAATTTGACATGATTTAATGTGTTTTGATATGGAATTTTTGGTCAATTTGATATTGGCTGATCATGTGACTTGCAAATTGGATGGTTGCAGATATTGACTACGATAGCTACAGTTGATGACCTTAATTATCCAGAGAAGACGGAGACATATTATATTGTTAATGCTCCATATGTTTTTTCTGCCTGTTGGAAGGTATTTTCCTGATCCTTGCATGTAGGATTATTAGAAACTGCCAGTTACATTTTGGTGTGTTTGCATGCTGTTCAGATCATTGTAAGGCATTTTTAACATGGATACAGATAAGATCACAACCAAAAGTTATACATATCACATCATCTCTATAGTGTGCTGGTTGTAAATCATTGGATTTAATCATTATGCCGTTGGTAATCTATTCTTTGAACATACTTTTTTAGAACCTTAAATTGGGACTTTTTGTTGATGATAATATCATTTTTCTTTGTTGATGGAACCAAGAGTGAGCCGTGTGGCACTGATCGCAATGGTGAAATATCGCTAGCAATCTCAGTCGGACCCCATAGAATTCCTCAAAACCCTATGGGGCCACCAATAATGTAATCCAACTCATGTGACCTGGCTGACATAAGCTTGGGAGACTCCTAATCTCATCACGAGATAATGCAAAAATTGGGGACATTATAATAAATGTAGAACAATGGAGGTTTGGTATTGGGGCATGTTGGCCTCCTTCATAACCTTGTCCTTATATACACATACGAGGTATTGGTGCCAGGTACACCTAGAAATGGGTGGAATTGGATGCAGGGAGTGCAAAAGCAGTCATTAACAACCTTTTGAAGTCAGAATCAGCTTCTGGAATGAGATATGTGTGGCTGAAATAGGGTTATATAGTGGGAAATGCAATGAAAGCTACTTTTATTTAGGCAAAGTGTGGTAGTGATCGACCGTGATAGAATATAGTCAAAATTAATCAAGTGCTGAAGGGGAGGAAGAATACATGGAATCAACAATATAAGTAGTTTGAAGATTGGGGTATAGTGGAGGAGAGTTGCCCAACTGAAAGGAAAGCGCTGAAAATGCACTTACATGAGTGCTATAGAAAAGAGCCCAAAACTTCTTGAAACACAAGAAGGAAAGAGAGCTCAAGACCACTGGAATCTCAACATCCAAGTGCATGGAAAATTAGCTCAGAGCACACTCCTATATGTTGACATGTGAGACAGAGAGGTGGGGACAATGCAAGGAGAGATGGGAAGAGGTATATGAGAAATAAGAAGAGGTAGGGGCCAAACAACATTTCTTCTTGTGTTATAAGGTGTATAACAACATTACATAAGATAAAATAATTTTATCAATGCCCAATTATAGACCACAAATAGGTTAAAGGGACTGCTAGTTACAAGTGTGGGACACAAAGTGGGCGCACAAAGGTTGCTCCAATAAAACCATATACAAGCATGATAAAAATAGATCTAAATGATGCTAGATTTGATCTTTAGAAAGAGGTTGACTCTACAAGTTAGCAGTTAGGTGACAATATTGTTAGGGTGTCGAGTGGGAGATATTGTAATGCTGGTTGCAAGGGTGATGCACACTGGATACAAGTTTTGGAGATCAGATGCAGAGAGGTGGTTAGCTCTCGACATGGAGTGAAACTGGCCGTCTTTTTTATAAATTTTTCCTTTAATTTCTGGAAATTGTAGCATCAAATGTAAACATCTTCGTTCTATTAGGCCAGTTGGCCTCATGGATAGTTTAATAAAGGAAAGGAGGTATGGGGGGATGGATAGCAATATTCATCCTGTAGAATAGATACATGGAAACCAAAATTTTAGAGTGGAAAGTTATTAACTCTCTATTTGACTCACTGGTTATATTGACACTGCTTTATGGGTTTAAGATATAGGGGCCTAGTATCTCCAAGTCTAGGTGGGTGCAATTGGAAATAGTCTTGAAACATATAATAACTTCCTAAAAAGGAGGATCTTGACTGCATGTGGAACTATCCTAGAACAGACCTGTCTCCATCCTCTAGAAATGGAAGCAAAAAAATGATTGATTTTATAGAGGTTTTGTTGAAATGGAGAAGAGGACGTCGTTTACACAGGTTAGTAACATGGGAATTTCATTGTAGAAAATGGAAGGAAGATTGGAATATTGTAGAGAGGGACTTCCCTAGAGAGATAAAAGAGCTGCGAAGAAACCTTAAGAACTGTTATAGAATGGGGAAACGAAAAGGAAAGATCAAACGAAACAACAATATTATACAAGGAAGTTCAGTCCCATATGTGAAATGAAAATCCAAGAATACTACAGTTAAAAATCCATGGAAGGACAAACAAACTCTGGCTCAAACGAACGAGCTAGAACAAATTGAGATGTGAAAGGGGGGGAGGTGACAAGAACCTAATGAAGATTGGGGTTATGGAACATGCCAGATTTGCTGATTGGAGGAGATTGAGACCTTGTAGCATTTCCTCATTCACTCCATGGGACACAATCACATCAAATTTATACTGGAGGAAATCAATTGGACAAAACAATTTTAGAGTAGCCAAATGGAGGTAATTGGGAGGAGGGCCACCATGATGATGAACCACAAGTGTAAGCTTGTGCAATCGACCAACAAATGAGTGACATATGGAGGGGAGAGGAATCTAAGAGTTTATCCCACATATTTATTTCTTATCGTGTCTATTTTTTTGAATTATATTCCCCTTCTTATAGCTAGAGATTTACTTATAAAAAAGTTTTGCATTATGATGTTGTAGTCCATGTTATGTAGACTACTTGGACTTGGGGACGTTAATACAAGCCTATTCTACTCTATTCTCCCTCTGTCTGTGTAACTTTGCTGTGCACGTGCATAATTTAGTATGTAATCTCCTATCCAAGCATTTTAATCCTCAATTGATGCTGTTGTCTATGATTTTTGTCTCCAATGGAGAAGCTGTATTTACACACATTTGACAGATTAATGGCCAATTAGTTCACATAATGATAAAAAATGACAATCTAAAGAGTATTTTATTTATCAGGTTGTTGAGTGACGAGTCTCTGAAACTTCTTATACACAAGGACATCCATGTTCTTATCCCTTATCCCTTATCCCTTGAGACAAGGGAGTCAATAAGAACAATCCCTCAATTTGTTCTAGAGCAATGCTTGCCCTTGCTGGCATTCAACCTTTGGCCATAAGCATTGTTCTTAAGCAGACAGGATATCTGGGGGTTTATAATTTGAAGACTTTAACATGATAGATGGTTCCCTCCTGTTTCAGACACAAGTAACTGCCATTTTTTTGCCTCCATTGGCTGAAGATGCATTGCTCCATACCATGACCAGTAATACATAAAGCAGGCAGACTATTTCAAGCTTGGTTGGAAAGGAAACTTGCCCTACAAAGGTACATCTTAGTCTATTTTTAGTACCAAGTTAATTTAAGTGTTCCTTACATAGAAATTGTATTTACAATGGGATATTTCATTTTAGTCTTTAGGCTATTTATGTAAAAAGACGTAGATCTATGTTTTTCTCCAGTCTTCCTTGTCATAGTTGTGTAGCACAATACAAAAACTTGATATTCACCTCTCCAAATTCGTAGTTGTCTCTTTGTGTTACAAATTCCTTGTTTTGATTGTGTACTGTGATGATAAGTGGACATATTAAGGCTCTAAATGTTGTAACTTTTACCTGAAATTGCCACAAATAAGTTACCAATGGATATCCAAACCTGTTATCTGCATGTCCAAACCTGGAATGGAGGATTTGGATATTTCCAACGTGTATCCTATTTTCTAGATGATTTAATCCATACCAGAATCTTGAGCATACTCTTGGCATGAGTTTCTGAAATCTATAATGGAAAATTTCCCTAATTTCTAGAGATAATTTGGTTTTTTGTAGACTTCCCTTTACATGATTAGCGAATTGTGTTTATCTGTTTCTGTTATTGTTCATATGGGTTGGTTGAAAAACATTATAAAAAATTCTTTTCCTTTGTTTCTATAATTTCTTCGCTTCTTCTAGCTACTTCCATGCACAGAAGTATTACTAGTTTGGAGACTCTATGAATTTCTTCGGTTCTAGCTACTTCCACGCATTGAAGTATTACTAGTTTGGAGACAAAAAATATCGTATTATACTGCTTCTATGCAATATGGATGACTGCCAAAAAAACTAAAACTGCTGCCTAGGAATTTGGTAGATCATCTTTTCCTAAATTTACTGATGAATGTTATGGTTGGTGTACATTTCTCTCCACAGAAATGGTCCATGGGATTAGCCATGGGATAGCAGAGATCCAGATTCCATACTCTGCATTGTAGGTAGTTTTTACAACTTCTGTGTGCAATGAATTGCAATTTCAATTTGGGTTTTTTACAACTTTTTTGGGCAGTATTGTTTTTTTTTTTGAATATTCTTGTGTATGTTTCTTTACCAATCTCTGTTACGATGAAATGGAATCTATTGGTATTTTGCTTTGGGAATGGACGAAGATTTCATTATAGAAATATATCCCACAGAGTACATCCAGAGCAGATTCTTCTTCCATTCGAGGATAAGATTTGCGTTTAGCCTTTATATCATGCATTTCATGTTTTCTTCAAAACAGTTGATTTGTTTTAAGCTACAATATAACATTCATGCTATCCACGAGATGTGGCTATTTTGGGTTCTGGATTATCGTCAACTAGTTGATTCTTGATTCTTGGTTTATGTTTTTACTTGGCAGGTTGTGAAACCCTTGTTGCAAGAAAGGACTAGACGAAAAGTACAGGTGTTGCAAGGTTGTGGTAGGGAAGAGTTACTGAAGGTATATTGACTCAGACTACGGTTTTTTTTTTTTTTTTTTACTACTAGGCATGTCAGAAGCTTTTGTATTTATATTCTAACCTGTGAAGTGTGTGGGTTAATTGGGACTAAGTTTATCATGATTCATAACTAATAAGAGTGAAATTATTAATATTCAACTAAACATTATAAATCCACTGCATCAAGATTGTATAGATGAGTTCCTAACTTGAGTACAATACATTTTTATGGAGTTACTATTCTGGTGATGAGCAAACTTTGTAACGTTGATTTCTGGTTGCACGAAGGCCTCGTCGTTTGTGGATAATATCCCATAAACTGCAGTTTTCCTAAACCTGTCATATAGGCAATCTGCGTAATATAAAGCATTAGATACTTAATCCGTCTCATTATGGTAAATTATAAATATTATCCTAAATATTTATTTAGAAGGAATATGAAGAGTCATGGGTGGATAGGAAGAGGTGTTCAGAGCTCAGACGAAACCAAAGGTCACTTAAAACTTGTATTTATGAATGGATCACATTAATAAAAATCAATTAATAGAAATCAATTCAAGCATGAAGTTATTCGTTTCTGGCCTTTAACAAACGAACCAAAATGTGCATCTTTGTTAGTTTCTTAGACTTCAAGAGCTTCTAATTTCATTTTGTTAATTTTCAGGCCTAGAAGGTTCATCTTGTATCCTGTTCCCACCTAATATTGAACAACGTAAATTACCAGCATATACATGATGAAATGATTCCAGAGATGAGCACACATAATCATATACAGATCTTTGCAATGTTTTCGATATATTGCTGTTCTCACAATTATGACACAAAATTACTCTCTCTATTATTGTAGGCAACTATTTTTCAGAACAAGATCAACTGTGACACTTGTTACATATTATTCTTCTGTATATCTATTCATTATTACTTGCTTGGCTGTCCTTTTATCTTTTCATGTAACATATCCTGGGGAAAACACCTAGGCACTTCCCGTCATTTTGAGGATGGTACCTAGGGTAAGTTCTAGATTTTTCAGGTTACAAAGCCAGGTCGACAATGAGGCTCAAGGTCGTTATAACAATATACTCATTATGAACTCAACATGTCACTTACGGGAATAGAAAATAGAACCTGGGTTGGGAAGATAATATTCCTTCCCACAACCACTCAGGCTAGATCCAATGTGCATTGGCTGGTTGTTTGTATATTTGTTGCTAACTATTTCAGTGACCACCACTCCTACGAATGTGTTGCTATCTATTGCTTGATGATCTGTTGCAATAGAGTGATATGCAGCTGCAGTTGGATTTCCTATCATCCTAATAGATTAAATCTCCTAATTCTTTGAATTAAATTCTGTATCCTCCTTCCTGCATATGAAAATGAAATTTCAATTCAAGTATCCACAAAAAGAGGGGTCAATTTTGAACTTGAATATTGAATTCAAAAGGTTTAATTTATTCTTCATTGGAATATTAACAGTTTTGAAAGGAACACAAAACTATTTGGCTAATTTCAATAAATCTTATTAATGCAGCAAGAGAAGTGAGGTGCATTCTATATCATGGGTGTGGGTTATCCATCAAAGTTTGTGTTTGTGTCCATCCCTGTAATGATACATCGATTGTGGGTTATCCATCAAAGCTTGTGTTTGTGTCCATCCCTATAATGATACATCAATTCTAGATGGTGCTTTAGGAGCATTAAGCATGGGCACTAGCACACTTGCATCAAAACATGGCTCTTTATACGCACCTTGAGGTTGTGGAGCTCAAAGATGTGTATTTCAAGTTCACACAAATGGCCAATGTATCTGTTGATGTTTGTAGCGTCAGAAGGCCTTCTGCATAAGCTAAGTGTCTAGCATGCAGGAGAGAGTCATCTTTAGATGCTTCAAAAGGAGCAAGTATTATGATTTCCTTCCTAAGTTTTAACATAGGAAAAACACATTAATTAATTTGATTAATGTTGGCTATTGAGCTAAAGTCTACAAGGATAAATAATCTAATTATTAAGTGACGCTGATCTAATCTCCACCATTGATCTAAGTTGGTTAAAGATTTAATTCTAACTCTTTATCACTTTGGAGATTAGGGATTTGGCTCAAGTGAAATTATAAAGAGAACCGAAGGGATAGGATGGAGACACATTATTATTTTAGGAAGCGATTTTCTCATGACTGAGGGGCTCGAGTGACTAAGGAGAAAAAGGAAAACTGTGAGCAGATTTTTGGATGGAAAAATTGTGTGAGAGCCAAGAATTTTGAAAGCGGTTGAGACTTGAAGGGAAGAGAGAGGCGAAAAGGCTGAGCAGGCTGAGACTGCAAGAGAGGGCTAAGATTTCCAGCAGTTGGGCCAAGGCTTGAAGGCCGAGTTTCCTTGAACAGGCCATGAATTCCAGTGCACATGCGTTATGGCTAGGAGGATTGAGATTTTGCATTACAGGCTGAGATCTGTCAGGGCCAATTCATCTTCCAAAGACGCCATATTTGAGGGGTCAAATTCTCTGTTGGGCTGAAAATCTTGTGGCCGAATTCCAGGTTCTAACATTGCTGTTTTTTCTGTGTAATTTCTCTGTGCGTTTAGGCCCTTAAAATTTTCCAGAATTAATAGAAAGTGAAGGGAGATTTATTGGGCAGAATTTTTGCTGTCTTGTGGTGATTTCATTTTTATTTTTCTGCAGCATATTTTATTTGTGAAATAAAGAACACCAGTGTATTTATTTGCACAGTTTCCGAATTAATTTGAGCATACATTATTTTCTGGGTAGTAAAATAATTCTGAGAAAAAAATAAATCGGTCAAACATTGGAACTTGAGATATTCAACCTTGAGAGCTTATCGGACCTGGGTTTAGACATGTTTGTGCAGCAAACTGTATTGCAAGCTGATAGGATGAATACAGATCCTTCTTTCTATGGTAGCTAAGCCCAATATAGCTAGATTTATCTAGGCAACTGTCTTTTTCCTAATTTGTTGCTAGTGGACTTGCATCTTTTCGGTATGCTTTTACAGATTAGTAAATGAAGTTGGATTGTCTAGTATCATTTGGTTATCATAATTTACGCCACAATTACTCTTTGCAGGTAATGGACTATGATGTTCTTCCTCATTTCAGCAGGCAGGAGGGCTCAGGGTCATCCAAACATCATAATGGCAAGACGATAGATTGCTTTTCTCCAGATCATCCATTTCATGTAGAACTTTATAATTATATTAAACAGCAAGCAGCGATTATAAAGCCTGTTGCCCCGGAAAAAATGCGATCTTTTCATGTGGATGTTCCAGAGCAGGATGATGAAGGAACCATTATTGTACAGACACTAGAATCTGCATTACATAATTTAGGTGATGAAGAGGCAGTTGAGAATGGTGTTGCTAATTTGAATGTCAATGGGGATCAATCTCTGAGACACCGAAAAGCAGCTAGAAATGAGGTTCAAGGTTGAGTATGCTGAAAGTCGATTGGATATTTAAATAACTGGCCCACATATCTGGAAATCTGAGTTGACGATGTGTGACATTGTGTTGTTATCCTTCAGTATCAGGGTTAATATTGTATACAATTCGCCAGTTTGACAATCTGATCTCAAACTGGTGTTTTGCCTCATTAATGTAATTGCATTAGATTATCTTATTTTGTGGGAGCGGTTGCCACTCCCATATTTTGCAAAATGTCAAAAATGAAATCCTTATTTTTCCTGCCAGAACTAATCAAAAAGTGGCTCAAAAAGAGTTTATGTGATTAATAACTGAGTAAACTCATCTCCAAGTTCTCCAGGAAGTATTGCGAAACAAAACAGGCCTGATTTTGGTGATTTTAAGTTTTATTCTAGCATTATTAAAGTTGCTTTCTGGTGAAGCACTAACCATGCTGCAAGGGAAATGTATGCTGGTATAAGAACATTTATGATATCTAGAGAAAAATTCCAGAAATCTCATTGGTTATAACATTGCAAGTTGTTCCCGGCCCCATGACTTAGCGTATGACGTCACTGTTGATTACTTTGCGTTTGCTTTACAGACACCAGGTGCTTTGACGTCACTGTTGATTACTTTGCGTTTGCTTTACGGACACCAGGTGCTTTTACGAAATTATTTCATATACTGACAAATCTTCCATAGAGATGCGTTATATACTGCTTACAAATGATAAACGACTGCATAATCTACAATTTACTAACAAATATTCCATAGAGATGCGCTATATACTGCTTACAAATGATGAGCAACTGCATAATGTACAATATACCAAAACAGTAGCTAAACAAAATTACAAATAGAAAAATGCTGCAAATCATCCCGTTACTAATTCTCAAGGATCCAATTTTTATGTCAAAGGTTCATGCTTAATGTTGTGATAACAAAGGCTCGTAGTGTTTAGTCCCTCGTGTATATATATAGATATATTTTGCATATTAAATTGAAAACATTACAATTAATTACGAAATATTTGTTACATGGATTTGTGCTTTTTCTCTGGACAATGGGCACAAAGTTAGCACTGTCAGCTCTGTTGCCAATGTAGAAGAGATTTGCTTGATTCGCTTGATTTGCTTGAATCTATGATGAGAAACTCCTTTACAAGAATGAAAAAGAGAGTACTTTCATTTCTTAAAAGACAGTATTATTAGTTTTCGGTATTATCAATCCCCCTGTAGGTGAAGAGTTATATAGAAACACATAGATAAGAGAACTTTGTTATCCAACTCCGAGGGTTAGTTTAGTTGGTTGAGTCTTCATCGTTAAGTCACCTTTGTATTGAGAGTCATGAGTTCAATTCTTTCGACACTCCTGGGGTCAGGCTCTGTGGTTGAGCCAACAAGAAGTGATCATTTTAGATAGATTTTCCTGGTACAATTATTCGGTAGATTTTTTTAGTACAATTATTCTGTGAACGTAGAAACAACCAATCTTTGGGGATTGTGAATCACAGAAAAAAAGAAAGAAAAAAGAAAGCTTCGTTATCCACGCACAAATGTCCACACAATTGATTTGCTTTCTTCAAAATCCATTCCTTCCATGTTATGGGACAGATTCAGAAAGGATAACTTCAAAATATGTTGTTGAATTCATGCACTCACGTAGTTTTCCTTGTTTATGCGTTATATCAGATAAATGTTTCGGGACATGTTCAAAGATGAATTTTGCCAAGGCATGCATCTGAGCCACTGTTCCATTGAGGGATAAATTTAATGGTTAATGGCCCCTGTTTGGATATACTTCCAGTGTCCTTCTAAATTGATTTTTCAATCTTAAATTTAAATTCAAATTCAAATTTTGGTTGTTTTTTATAAATTGAAATAATTTATCGATGAATTTAATGGTTAATGGTCCCTGTTTGGATATACTTCCAATGTCCTTCTAAATTGATTTTTCAATCTTAAATTTAAATTCAAATTCAAATTTTGGTTGTTTTTTATAAATTGAAATAATTTATCGATGAAAAATTAGAATAGCCCAGTTTTTTGATATGATAAAATAATAACTAAAACAAACCTCCCACAAATAGTGAATTCCCGCAGTTCCAAAACAATTATTGCCCTTTGAAAACATTTCCAAGAGAGTTTAAAGCAAATTTGGAAAGTATATCCATCGCCAAACTTACAGATAGGCTAGCCAGTGCTAAGCATCTGAATCATAAAGTCTGAATTTTTTGAAATAATACCAAATTAGATATCTTTGCCCAGAGACATATTATTAGATAATAGATAATTTGTCTTTCCAAATAAGAGTAATACGCGAAGGACAACATGGACAACAATGATAAGGAGCAATTGCAAACTTTAAAAGTATTGTTTTCGGTAAATAATGTCCTGGCCCTGTATCATAAGGTTTATATGAAATTAATTATAGATATTCCCAAGGTTCTAATTTAAGAGAAAAAAAAAGCAACTCTCCATAAATTGAGGTTCTTTCGAGAAAATACTCCATGCATTGAAACATGTGTAATTATCTATATTGAGACATGTACAAGCATTTAGGGAAAATTTGAAGGGCTAATATTTATAAGTGGGTTAATTTTGCATGTTTTAAAAAAAGATTTGTTAATTTATATTTTTTCTAAAAATGATGCGCCTAAATTTTATAGTATAAACTTATTTTACCTTAAAAATTGCCAAAATTTTATATATAAATTCCATAAAATTGTTATAAATTTGAATATTTTTACAAAAATATCCTAAAAAATCTTACAAATTGCATACTATGGACTAGTAAAATTTGTGAAGTTTTCTAAACTTATAAATTTCTATCTTTAAAATTTTCTTTGAACTTATGACAAACATATAATCAACAAGTAAAAAATGAGCACATGGTGAAACATACTAAAAACTATACAAAATTACATGCTCTTTGTGAGACATATTGGAAATTATACAAGCTTACATGCTTTGTGGGTACATGCTTTTTGTGGAGTGTGCAATAGAATTTCCATGTGCCTGAACTTGAAGTGATTGAATCACTATAGAAATATTTAGCTTACATGCTCTTTGTGGGTACATGTTTTTTGTGGAGTGTGCAGTAAAATTTCCAAGTGCCTGAAACTGAAGAGATTGAATCACTATAGAAATAAATATGGATATTCACAAGATTCCAACATATGAAATTAATTATAGACATTCATAAGATTCCAACTTGATACTACACTCAATGACTAATTGATATACACCCAAGGGGTGAAGTCAAACAACCATGTTAAATGCCACGAGGTATGCCATATAAATATTTTTATTGTTTCAATTCTTTTGGGCAAATTAAATGATTCATTCTTCTTCCTCAAATTGGTATATTCAAAACCCTTGTGCAAATCCGCTGAAGTGGCTAGTGCCTTCCATGATTCTACATTAGCAGTCTTATCTCCATGATTCCACATTAGCAGTCTTATCCAATAACTCAAGGACATCAATTATGATTCCTCAAATTCCAAACACAATAGTGTCTAATTCAATAGGAATTTTATAGACCCTAAAAAATGTCAAACATCATTAATAATCTTTGTTACCACTCTTTCAAATAATGCCAATCAACTACCCCTAAAAAAGCATAGCTTCTTATCTACACTGCACCAAACTAATAAATTTCAACTACTCCTAAAAAACCATAGCTTTTTATCTACACCGCACCAAACTAATAAATTTTCCTTGGACAATAATGAGATGATAAATTATCCATTGTACTCATTAGATTCTATACATTGTAACAAACTCCACTTTCCCTCAAGAAATGATGTAGGAGAGGCCCCATGACTAATTATCATCGAGGACGGTGAAGGATAACAATGATAAAAATAACCTCTTACACATTTAAACTAATAAAATAACCCTCTCAACCAAAAAAAAATATGAAACTCTACCTTTTTCAAATAGGTTAGAGAAACCAACTTGAATATGACTTTCTACGGCTATACAAAATTTATGTTAAAATTCTTTTTTTTTCCAAGTATAAGAGATTGCAACTATTTATATGAAAGATATAGAAGAGATTTGTCTCAAGAAACCAAGGAAAAAGTGGAAATATATTTAAACAATCTAAGTGGTAGGACACCCTGATGCATGGAAAAGTCATCATTCCTAAATATTTTCCATTAGAGTAAATTTCAGCCTAAAAGTGCTCATGAAATTTTCAAGTAATTTCCATGTCATAATATGTAAATTTATCAAAATCCTACAAATTTAAAAAGAGATACATGTATTGTTTAATTAAGGTATTATGTGAAATATTTTATTAATGTTATTTACCCACTTTATTCATATAAATTAAAATATCCAAAAAATTATTAATGTAATGTAAATCTTAATAGAAAAATATAAATGTCCATTTGACATTAATAACCATGCCCCAAAAAAATACCAAAAAGTAGTTATATATATTATATATATATATAATTAAATAGTTAAATTTTTTTTAAATTCCCAAAAGGACAAATTACGATATTTGACAAAAATATTAAATATATATATTATATTTTTTATATATAATATATTTAATATAATATATATATATATAGTTATTATATGTTAGTTAGTTAAATAGCTAAATATAAAATAGTTAAAAAATATATAGTTAATATATAAAATAGTTATATAGTTAAATATAATATAAAATATATAGTTAAATAGTTAAATAAAAAAATATAGAAACATATAGTTAAATATAAAATAGTTATATAGTTAAATATAATATAAACTATATAATTAAATATAAAATAGTTATATAGTTATTACAATTAAATACAGTTAAATATTAAAATAGTTTAAATAGTTAAAAAATGTATTCAGAAAGGGAAAATTACTTTGGCCCAAATATATATTTATGATGAAATTGTGGCTTCAACAGACATTGTCATTAAAAACACCAAAAAATATTTAAATATAAATATATATATATAGACATTTAAATACAAAATATAAATATAGACGTTAGTTTTTTGTTTTTTTTTTTTTTTTTTTTTTTTTTATTTTTTAGTGTAAGCTTGATAGTACTTTCTCTATTAATATTTTCAAAACATAAGTATGTCTTTAATGAATTTTGCAGGTGGCCTCAACCTGTGCGCAGGAAACCAAGTCTGTTGGCCAGTTGTCTACATCAAATGCTGTCCAAAATTTAAATAAAGTTTTCAAGACCATCCAGGCCACATTTGCAGTTTTATAAACTATAAAATTCTAACATAAAAAAGTAAAGGCTAATCAACATATTAACAAAATTATGTTTGAAGACCTGTTTCACTCATCAGATGAGTCCACTGGGGCTGGGGCTTTCGCTTTGGACCCCATAATTTCGCTCCTCTTCATGTCCTGTATGCTTTGCTCTATCTTGTTCAGTGTGAGATTGTTTTTGTACACTTGTATCTGGACTGCAACAATTTTTGTGTAGATCCTTCATGCTATGCTCTGTTGGTTTGAGCTCCTCATGTTCCTCTTGCTCCTTATATAATGTCATTGCTCAGGCCACTATGTTCTTCATAGCCCAGTATTGCTGAATTGTTTGCCGAAATAGCGTGTGGCGGCCTTTAGTGTTTCCTGGATCTTTCACCATAGTTTCCCATTCTTCTATCTCTATTTCCTGATTGGTTATACTTCCATTGAGCTCCCTCTCCCACCCTGCTATTTGAGCTTTCACCTCTGGCGGAGTGCCAACCATATACACGTTTATGAGGGTCTACATGTTTTCTTTCCCAGTCTTTTTCCTCTTTTGTTTGGGCCTCTGCTGGAGGTTGCTTCCACCCCCTTGGTCCTTTTCCTTGCCTTACCCGTTCCTCTAGTTCCTCTCTTGTCCACCTCTTTTCCCTCTTTTGCCATCCTGTCCTCTTTCCTGCTTAGTATTTCTTTTCTCGAGCGGCTCACTAGTTCCGTCTTGCTTGCCTATTCTTGGGTTGGAACACGATAAGGGTTCTGGAACACCAGGTGTCATTGCACACTGGTATTTTTATTGCCTAGAACATTAGCAAATAAAAATTCTTTATAAGTCAGAATTCTTGTAAACAGAGTGGACTTAAGTTTCTCCGGCGTGAGCTTGTCCACCTGCGCCTGGCTTGGAGAATTGTGGTTGCCCTCTATATCCCCCGATTCCCCCCTTCCTTCTCAGAGACGAAGAAGCTTCTGCCTTTCACTTTGTTCCAGTGATTTTCTGTAGTTTGTATATCCCAATTTCCCAAATCCTGCAGGGCCTCTCTATTGCCCCTTCCTACTTCAATTTCCTCCCCTCCCCAACAGACAGTTTAATGCGGAGCAAAATTAGCAGTTTTGCTAGTGTCCTGATTCTGAGTCTCGTTATAGGTATTCTGGGTCACGTTTGAAGGACCAGACTAAGATTCTCTCCTCTTTGTTTCCCTCACCCGGTTGCTAACCCTGATTGTCCCTTGTGACCTGCAACTTTCAACCGGGTTTGGGATCAATTTCATCCGGACGAACTGCAACCTTGCTGCTTGGTCCATGACGGTTACAAGCTACCCTCCCATGATAATGACTTCTTCCCTCACATGCCACAGGTTCCACCTTGCCCGAGCGGCAGATTTCCTACTCTCTCCATTGTAGAATTCCCATTGGGCATCCCAGCGGGCCACATTCCCTCGGTCCCTATCTACCCAGAGATACGTTACAGTTTTCCTGAGACCCCTTTACCCCGACGACATTCCAGGCGAAAACACTCTAGTCGACCGGGGTAGTTTCCTAGGCAACATAGGTCTTGACTCGTTCTGAGTCTTCACTTCGATCAACCCTCACCCCATGTTCCTATGTAGAATTCATTTTTGCTATGCAATCGAGAAATGGGACCTAGGTAACATACGAATTCTTGCCGATGAAACCCGTTTTTTGCTCAACATCCTCTAGCTTGCTTCCACCACCTTCCGCTGCATGTTCTTTCTCCTTCTCCCTCTGCATGCAAATGCCTTATCTCCTCGCTGCCTTAGTTTCTTGTTTCTTTGTCTAGCTGCCCCACCCATCTTCCATAAGGTCCCCCACGTGCCCTCTTCCTCTTTCCGCCGCCCATTACTTCATTCTATTTCCTCGGGATGAGGTTTCCTCGACCCTTCCATTATTGCCTTTCATCACTCCACTTGTGCCGCCCACTGCTCCTGCCGTGGCTTTCCTTCTTTCTCCTTGCCACTTGCTATCCTTGGTCTTCCCTCCCTCGCACTTGATCCTGAAACTGCATTTCTCTCCTCCATCCTCGACCACAATTGCGTTAACTCAGTATTGTCTGCTGCCCTGTCTTGCCCTGCACGCTACCCCACTTACTTTGTGTCCTCCCACCTTCCAATGCCCCATCTGTCCTTTGGGCAAACTGGGTGGCTTCTAGCGCCTTGACCCCCCATGCCCTCTGGCCCACCTCGACTTTCGTCACCTCTTTAACCCTACCACAGCCCTATCGGGGGTTTTCTCCCTTCCCCTTGTTGTTTTCTAGAATCTCCTCTAGCCTTCTCATCCCTTCCATTTGGCTTAGCTCCTCTCCCCTTATATCCAGGTTTCTGCTTGCCTGCCCGCACCCCTAGTTGGTGAGATTCTCTGTTGCCACGTTACTCGATCTGCGGACATGCGTGAGGACAATGTAATCAATCTTTCGAATTAGATTTCCAACCTCTTAGACGAGTCGTGTCGTCCTCCAACTTTGGCTGATCCTCTCCCATGAGGTTTCTTGCTGAAGTTTTTTCACCATTTCTATTGCTAGTTTCGAGTCTCCTTCCACCTCTAGTGTCTGGAACTTTTCCCTTTCTGCAATTTCCAACCCCCACTTCAATGCCTGGAGCTCTGCTTCGTTGTTTCTCACAGTGCCACAATCCATGGCAAACAGGAGGATAATATTGCCTTTGTCATCTCTAAACACTCCTCCAGACCCCGCTGCTCCCAGATTCCCCTTTGCAGCTCCATCAAAGTTGAGTTTAATGAAATATTTCTGAGGCCACGTGAAAATGATCGCACACTCACGATGAGGGCGATACTATTTCCACGAGTTAGGGCTCAGTATGCTTCGCTTTAAGCTTAGTCCCGCCATTGTTCATTCTTCTTGGGGATTTGTTTCCCAGTCCTCTGTTTACCAGTTCTTGGCAAGGATCGTTTCTCTTATGTTCTGGACTATCATTTTCCATCGTTCTACTTCGGTTTTCTTTTCCCCTTTGAATATTCTTTTATTTATTTCCTTTTAGACTGCCCATAGTAGGAATCCTAATGATAGTCACTCCAAAGAGTTGTTCATGATTTCTCCATAGGTTTTTGCTGGACCTACAGGGGTTGGTTAGGTGTTCCATTGTTTCTGCTTGTTCTGCACATATGCTATAGATCGAAGGTCCCTGCAGACCTTTTATTTGAAGCTGGTCCCAGGTAAGTGCTCTCCCATGTCGGATTATCCACATGAAGAAAGCAATTTTCGGCCATGATTTTTCTTGCTAGATTCTGTCCCATATCTGTGGCCCCCGTTGCAGGTGGTGCACTGCTTGCAGATGATACCCCGACCTTATTATATCCAACCCTTCCGCTATTGCAATTTTCCGGGTTTCCATATCTTTCTCATAAACCTCCCATTGGGTGGATTCGAGAGCACTTGGTCATCTTGTTTCTGTTTCCATTTTCTGCAGTGTTCTCCTGGGTTTGGGCTCAAAAGTTTTTCACTGTCTGATCTGCATGGTTATTGGTGAATTGACATACTACTCCTAGATTAGGTTTTTTGTGGAGTTTTTCTCTCTAGTGCCATGCCTTATCCCATAATTTTGCTTTGTCTCCTCACCATATTTCCCAGAAGCTATGAGTTCTTATCAGTTCTCTATTTTTTGATGCTAGGTTCCATATGGCCGAGCCCTCAATGTTTTCTTGGACTCTTACCTTCCTTCAATCGAACTTGGCATTCCATATTTTCTCCCCCATATTTCCTTCCATAGATATGCTCCTCCCTGAATCCATCTCCACCAAAAATTTGCCCCCATGACTTGATTGAGAATGTACGGGTCTCTGAGACCTAACCTGCCTTCTTTTAGAGGTTCGCTGAGCCAATTCCGTGATAGCAAGGCCCATTTTTTTCCTGTTCTCAGCCCTTGCCACAAAAACTTTTTGAAAATGTCAATCATCCTTTGGCATACTGTTTTGGGTGCCGCTTGGCTAGATAATTGGTAAATCAGAATCGACTGGAGCATTGATCTCAATAGTATAACATGACTTGGCATATTCAGTGATCTGAATGTCCAATTTTACATTCTCCCTTGGATTTTTTCCAACAAAGTCTTCCAGTTTTCCACTCTAGTTTGTTGGTCACTTAGCTGTATTCCTAAGTATTTCGAGGGGAGATTACCAATGCGGAATCCCATTATTCTTGCTGGGAAGGCTTGAGATGGGGCTATCGTGTTAACGAAAAATATATCCAACTTTTCCTTATTTATCTCCGTCCCAAAAGCGCTCGTAAAGTCATTCATGATCTCCATCAGTCCTCTGGCTTTGTTGAGGGTTGCTTGCCCGAACGTCATTATGCCATTGACGAATTGTTGTTGAGTTAAAGGTAAATCATTACCCCACATTTTGAGACCTGTATACTGATCCCTTTCCACTTTCTCTTTCACATACAGTCCTTCTGCATCCAGCGTAAATAGAAACAGGGACATCAGGTCACCTTGCCTAAGCCCTCGGGTTGCATTGAACGCCTCTGTGGGTGTCCCATTGAGGACGATTCAAAATACTGGGGTCGATATCGTTGACATTATCCAACTTATCCATCTTGAATCGAATCCAAATGCCTTCAGTATGCCCTGTAGGTACTTCCAGCTCAGGCGGTCATAGGGTTTTGATAAGTCTAATTTTACTAGCATCCCTTTGGTTTTTTTGGTCTTCAGTGAGTGTATTGCCTCTTGAGCCATCACAATACAATCTACTATTTGTCTCCCTTTAACAAAGCTTGTTTGCTCTTGAGAGATTAATCTAGGTAGGATAGGTTTGAGGTGATTCACCATGATTGTGGCCACGATTTTGTAAATTACGTTGCAGAGCGATATTGGTTTGAAACCTTGCGGTTCTTCCAAGTGGTCCGTTTTGGCAATGAGAGAAAGAAAGGTGGAATTCAGAGACAGATGCATTCTTTTATTGTGTTGGGAATCCTCCACGAGTTTCACAATATCATCTCCCATGAACGACCAAGTAGCCTGAAAGAATTTGGCTGTAAACTCGTCTGGGCATGGTGCTTTGATGAATTCTTCTACCTATGACTTGGAGATTTCCATTAGAAGGGCCATGTTCTGGTCCCTTCTTACTAGTTTGGGAATATGCCGAGTTATTCTATTTATATTCTCCACCTTGTCTATATTGGGTTTCGTCAATAAGCTTTGAAAATGTTGAACTATCAGGTTCTCCATATCTTCCTTTTGAATAAGGTGGTTTCCTTACTGATCGACTAAGGAGAAGATCCTATTTTGCTGCCTGTGTTGAATCACAGCTTTGTGAAAAAGCCTAGAATTCCTTTCCCCTTCCTACCATTGGATTCTTGATTTATGCTTCCAAAATATTTCTTCTTATTGCCTCCTTTCCTCTAATTTATTTATCAACTATCCTTCTTCCTCCACTAGAGAATCAATTCTACCTTCATTTATTATCTGTTGTTGCACTTTCCTCATCTTAGACTGGATCAATTCTTGCTCCTGCTGTATGTTGCCGAACTCCTCCTTGTTCCATTTTTTATTTATTTTATCTTTAAGATCCTTGAGTCGGAGTTGGAAAGTATGCATTAGATTTCTGCCTTCTTTCTTGCTCTCGTTCCACCATTCCTTCATTTTCCCAGTGAAGGTCGGTTCTCTTAACCAAGGCTTCAAACTTGAAGGGTCTATTTGATTGCCCTTGTTTCATGTCCACTTCTAGTCTAATTGGTCAATGATCAGAACCCAGGGAAGGTAGTTTCGATGCCTCATAGTAGACATATTTTCTTATTATATTTTTTGTTGCCAAGAATCTGTCGAGACAAGATGCTATTTTCCTGTTTCCTCCCCATCTATTGTTCCACATATATTTACCATTAATTGTTGGGATATCCATCGGGTGAAGCTCTTCTTGGATATCCCTGAATTTCTCCATTTCTGGCTCCTCCCTTTGCATTCCTTCTTTTTTCTCCTCTAACATTGTTATCAGGTTAAATTCACCTACTAACAACCATAGCTTTTCCTCATGCATTTTGTTTAGAGTCTTTATCCTTTGGAGAAAGTTTTCCTTTTCTATTGGGATGTACCGGCCATAAATTACAGAGAGAAAGAAGCAGTCTTTATTTCCTATGAGGTGGAACCACCTTGTGAGGATTTGTTGCATGCCTATCCAATAATCTATAGTTACTTCTGATGGATTCCACAAAATTTCTATCCCTTCTGCGCTTCCTCTTGCATATATTGCCATACCCTCATACCTCAGTTTCATCTTACTTAGGATTTCTTCTAGTTTCCCTCTTGTGATCTTAGTTTCTTGAAGAAGCATGAATTGTGGTTTCTCTTGTTAGAAAATTATATATTACGGAGCAATGGAACACATAAAATATTGCAGAAATATAAACACAGAAAACACATAAAACAAGAGAGACAGATATACGTGATTCACCTAGTTTGGGCTATGCCCACGGAGAAACAACCAGTCTTTATTTTATTATATTATCCAGCAAACTGAAGAGATACAACCTTTAACAGATCCGTTGTAACATCCTCTTCACTTTTAATCTCCTCTCTCTTCCTCACTCATAATATAGAGATACATAGACACAATGCAATTCCCTCATATATAGTGAGGGGTTGCCTTCTAGGGAAAAAAACCTTAAATTAAACATAACTTCTACCATCAGATCATCTGCTTAATGAACGACCCCGATTGACTAGAAATTACTAGACTTTTACAAGGCAATTTTACATCTATTTTTAGCTTCGGGGGCGCTGCCCCCAAACCCCCGCGAGGGGGGGGGGACAAGTCCCCCACGCACCCCCCTGCGTGGAGGGGTGTACAGTCTTCCTGGGGTATACATTCGGCTAAGACCTTTGAATACAGAAGATAATTAGGCTCCACACCCAACATATCTTTTCTTAGTCTCTCTGCTAAGTATCTCTGTTTTCCTCGGCTGTTTAGGCCTCTCATGTTCCAGGATGTTACTATCATTGGGAAAATTTATTTAATTGTTGGTATACCGCTGACAGCAGTACAACCCTGCCTGTGTTCACCAACATTTCTGCCATTATCTGTATAGATTCCTGTAGGTTTCTTCGGCCCCTTTTCTTCCCCCCTTTTTCTTTGTTTTGATACTCATGGGAGTTTTCCTGGTGCATCCCCAGTTTTTCTACGATCTCGACCTGTCCCTGTCCTTGCTTAGCTTGATATTGTTGGAAAGTCTCTTTGTACAGTGTCTTTTGGTCTTCTGGAATGAATCTTTCATTTAAGTGTCTTCATTCATTCAACATTTTCTTCAGGACTTCTTCCACACTAAGCTCCTCCCCCTTGCTTGGGTCGATTTCCATTGTGGTGGTTACCATCCATACTTGTTCTTCTTTGTCTTCTTTGTTTGCAAGTTCTCTTTGGGCTTTCCGCTTGGGTGTTGGTTTGGATTGACTAGAGCTGCTCTCTTTTCCTTTTTCCTGATAATCCATGGGTTGGGTCTCACTTTCCTCTTCTTCTTCCACCTGTAATACTTCAAAACTGTTTTTACTACTCCATTGGGCTTGGTGCTCTTTTCTTGGATTATGGGGTTCCTTCTGTTGCCTCTTCTTGGTTTTAACTTCTTGGAACCCTTCCTTGCCGTCATGTGGGTTCTTCTGTTGCTTGTCCTTGTTCTCCATCTTGTCCAAGTTCAGTGGGAATTACTTGAATAAATGGCCATATTCATGGCATCTTTGACATATGAACGGGATATGTTCATAGTCTAAGGTCTGCTGCCAAACCTCCTCATGGTATTCTAGCTCCACAGATTCGAGAATGGGTTTTTCTATGTTCATATATACACATATTCTCACATAGGATGTATATCTGCCTCTTTTTGTCGTTTCTGCTATTTTGACAAATTTTCCTATTGTATTCCCAATGCCCTCTAATATTTCTGGGTCCCAAAAGTCCATTGGGAGGCAAAACAATCTTACCCATACCGGGGCTGCTAGGAATTTCTCCTTGTTAGGGTCATAACATTCCTCCCAATATCGCATGAATAGACTAGCATTATAATGGAAATAGGGGCCATTTTCAAATACGCTTTCTTTATCTTGCAGGTTTGAGAAGATTACCGTAAAGAAGCCTCTGGGTCCTAGCTTGAGTTCGATATGGCCCTTGGGTTGCCATTTTTGTTGTATCCACTTGATAAGGTCTTCTCCATCATCCACACTCCTATGAACTTGCAGATCAACACATGGTCCTTCATGAAGCTTCTGTATCTCTCCAATTTATTCATCGGGATGATGAATCTTGGTTTCTCACAGACATTTTCCCCTGCTATGAGTTTGCCACCGTGCCCTGAGGATAGGTACATTTGTATGGTATGTTTCCTGTGCTTGTGGATGGGTGCTTGGATTATGGCGGGAATCCCCTGCCACGACATCCCGATAGGAGGGGATCTCTCCTCCCTAACTTCCTCTATCATTCTGGTCTGGCGGGCATCCCCCTGGTTTGCAGCGCTGCTAGTGCTGTCGAAAGATCAGGTTGATGACTAAGATTAGGTCATGGCAGAGTCACGGGTGTTCTAGGGTTGCAGAGCTCTGTATGCCAAATTTAATGACATTTAAGTTTAGATATTAAAATATATAGATAGATATTTTAATAAAAGTGCCATATTTCGAGGAATTTCGATAAAATTTTAAAAATAGAATAATATATTATTTTATTATTATTAAATTTTATGCTAAATATTGTGGATCATAAATAAAAGTAAAGTAATATTTGAAAATTGTCTACTTGCTTTTTCATTAGGAGGCCACTTTTAGGTTGAGATTTCCTCTAATGCACTTGAGTTGCCTTGTAGTTGATGTCTACATTAGAAAAACATCGATCATAAATAACTTGATGGAATTAGTGTAATTACAAAAGAGAGAGGGGACAAATTATTTCTCCATGGGTTGTTAAGAAAAAGGGACAATGGATGATATGTCTACTATGAGACTGAAATGGCTCCTAAAGGATGTAGTCATTTCCATTGACTTAGGCACAACCTGCGCATTTCATGGTGCTCCAAACAAAGTTTGGGCTTAGTGGATATCCTTTAATCCTAGGAAGAATTTTTCATGCTTGGTTTCAAATTATGGGACATGACAATCACCCATGGAAGCTCCAATAAAATTTTGAGCTTATATTCTCTTCCTATATCATTTCTTGAAATTGGGGAGCCATTATGGATGAATTATGTAGAGTATTATGTACTATTTGGAACATTGATTCAACCCATCATTGATATACAAAAATCCTTAGTGTCAACAAAGATCGATCAATATACAACCATTTCTAACATTATAAAAAAGTCTTTATTCCCTAGGAGTGAAAAATCATGAATACCTTGACATATTGGATGAGGATGAACCTTGAGACAAGAGTCGTATGAAAAATATAGAGCCTTTTGAAGGATCAACAAGCCACTATAGAAATTTAATCAATGTTAGTTACATGTATGATTTCTTTATTCCCTAGGAGTGTAATGTCATGACTTCCTTGATCCATTGTATGCAGATGAACCTTGGGACAAGAGTCTTATGAATACTGTAGTTTCTTTTAAGGAAACAATAAGCCCCAATAGAAAATTAAGCATCCTTAATTACTTGAATAATTTCTTTGTTGCAAAAACCAAGGAGCCAATAACTAAGGTGGTTAGGAAAACTCAAAATATTAATATTCAACTAAACCTTAAGCAACAACAAGAGATGATCAATTTATTTCAAGACTACTCAACTTTTTCTTGGGAATGGAAATATGTGAGGGACATTGATCCTATCATTTGCAAACACCATACATACATTCAATATGAATCTTCACCAATCCACCAACCCCAAAGAAGAGTGAATCGTGTCCTCAAAGACATTGTTAAAGAGGAGATACACAAATAGTTGAATGTTACTTTTGTCTATTCAATAGAGAATGGGTTTCCCCATTAGTTACCGTTCCTAAGAAAGGGACGATAATGGAGATTATGTGTTGATTATTGAGAAATGAACAACTTTTCATGGAAATATCACTCTTCTCTTCCATTCATTGATATTGGATGTATTCATAGGGAAAAAATGTTTTTTATTTATTTTTATTTATTTTATTTTATTTTATTTTTGTGATAGCTTTAATGGGTATAACCATAGCCAACTATCTCATGAATATCAAGACAAAACCACATTCACATGTTCATAGGGACTATTTTTTTATCAAGTCCTTCTATCAAGAGTGTGTAATGCACTTGTTACATTCCATGTGTCATGTTGAGCATCTTTTTTCCGATATAATTCATGATCATGGAGATATACATGAATGATCCACTCTCCATGAAAACTCCTTTGAGGAAACCTTGAAAAATATCGAGGGTTTTCTCTAAAAGTGTCAAGCTATGAATCTATCCTCAAATATTGAAAAATGTTTCATGACGATGGCTAGAGGAATAGTCTTGGGACACATTGTATCCTTATCTGATATTGAAGTTAAACCTTTAAAGATTGCCATAGTTCATAACTTTCTTGTTTCACAAAAGAATGGAGATGTTTGTAGCTTCTTGACCATGTAGGTTATTACAAGTGGCTCATAAAGGTTTCAAAAAGATAGTAGTACTTTTTTTGCGCTTATTTCTAAGGACATTGAATTTCTTTGGACTTTAGATTGCCAACAAGCATTTGAAGTCTTAAAGGATTCACTAATTTTAGTGTTATGTATGTGGTCCAAATTGAGATTTTCATTTCGATGTTTGCAATGATTCTTTTAAAAACACAAATGGGGATGTACTTGGACAAAAATACATGAAAGATACATATGGAATCTATTATCTCTAAAATAACCTCTCTTGTTTGGAATTAAATTACAATGCCATGAAAAAGGAATTTCTTGTAGTAATTTATGTCATTAATAAGTTTCTACATTACATCAATGTATGATCTATGTTTTAATATATTGATCTCTCTATTATTAGCTATATATGAATAAATCTATTTTGACTCACCAAATTATAGGATGGTTCTTATTAATTCTAGGGTGGGTCTTATTAATTCCGAAATTTGATTTAAATTAGACTTGGTAAGCCTAGTCATGAGAATATGGTTATATATATTTTTTTCTTGAATATTTAATAGTTTATGTGGGAACTCATGAGTTACTCTTTTATAAATGAATACCTCTTTATTGTGTTTATTAAAACCACATGCCTTGCAAATATAGTGAATTATTTCAACATGGAGATATTTTTGCAACATTGTCATATTGAGAAAGTCACAAACTTATTTGATAGGGTGATATTTAGATAAGTTGATACCTATTCAAAAATTGAACTTAAAAATAATGTATATGTCACTCTTTAAGCCCGTCATGATGAATCTTGTGGCGACCTCTTTGTTGCAAAGGGGATTGCCCACTTTTAACCAAATTGTCAAAATTTCTAACTAAATGTGATGCCATGATCTAATTCTATTTTTGTTTCTCAAACCCATCTTGAACTATACCACTGGTGGAAATTTTTAGAATTGTCACCATCCAAAATTATCAAGCACATCTGAATTCTTTTGAAGGTAGGGGTGTTGTGTTACTCTGAGGAAGATAATTTGGAATTATTTGAAAACAATCATAAATAAATGATTTATTAGATTATTTCCATTTGACAGGGTAAAATAAATTGGAAAGCATTCATAAATAATGATTTAATAAATTATTTCCATGAGAATGTTTAAAAGAAGAAGAAATAATCAATAAACAAATCATTGACTAAATTATTTGTTTGGAAATGAATAATGTGAATAGATTATTTTTATGTGAGTGTGTAAAATTATGATAATAATATAAAATTAATGATTTTATAGTTTATTCTCATATAAATGAGGTAATTAATGGAAATAATTTAGGAAAAATTGTTGTTTAAGTTATTTCCTCAGGTGAAAGTGGGTTTTAATATGTAAAACCCATACTAACATGACATATTTCAATCCACCTAATGAATTTTGCTAGATGATCACCTTTTGTGTGATAATTGAGGCTACATAGGAGAATATTTATAAGATTACTCATTTCCCATAAATGAACTATGGTTTAAGAAAATACCAAAGGCATCAACAACTAAGTAGGGGTCTATATTGGAGGTTGAAATTGTTAATGATGTTGATATATGGGTCAAATGATCCTCTCTTTTAGCATTGTGCAGTAAGGTTTCCTTATATGTATTTAAGTATATTGCTGTCAAAGGCATTCACATTCTTTTGCATGCTTGTCATTTCAAATCATCATTCCATTTGATGGATTGTGGAGAAATCAAAATTCCATTTTTCGTAGTGAGATTGTTGTAGAAGATGAGTAAAACCTGTTGGTCGCTAAATTTGCTCACTTTTTACCCGCCATTTTATCCCTTTACTGTACTCATTTCATGTCCTTGTTGGTCGATTTGTATTCTAAACAACAAAGGTATACCTATTGTCATGTCTTTGTGAATTGTTAATCGATGAAGTGTAGTCGTAGGAGATTATTGCCTAAAGCAACTTGCTAACTTAATTTTCCTTGCAGATTTGAAGGAATGATGATCAAGACCACGATTCAGCATATGATGAATCTCGAGCTGGTAGTCCTATCTTTAGATATTAGCTACAACTATGGTTCAACTTATCGACCAACACAAGTGCTATATTTATATTATGTTATATCTTAAGAATCACGATGCATTTGTAGGTAGACAACTGCCATAATCTTAGGCATTGTTAGTTATCAAATGAAATGTATAAGTAGTGTTATGGGGCTGGGAAAACCACCACTAAGAGATACACAAGAATTCTGAGCTCTAACAACAAACCTCTGTAATGTCATTTTGATTAATATAATTTCTGATCTTCTGAGCATTTTATAGTTCTTGATCTTGCTGCAGCCCTAATCAGGGAGTTGGGCCCACTCTCTTGACTAGGCGCTATTGGATTAGTTGTGTGCGTAGGTTTATTTCTATTGTGTTATTTCCTTGCTGTATAATAATTTCAGTGTGTTGTCGTGAGTCTTAACTTCCTGTTACTCTGTTTGCTGTTACAATTATTACTTGTTGTTACACATTGTTATGTAATGATTGAATGTTCAATGCTGGGTAGGGAAATTGTGGCCTGCATATACCTTGCATGATAGCCTTGAAATAACCAATCGAGCCCCGGGTTGACAATTAATGTGTAATTGGGTGAATTCTATAATTCATATCTTAACACCAACATTTTGGCGCCGTTGCCGGTGAGGCTATCGAAGGCACGAAAGTATGACCGATATTGACCATAGGACCAGTCTCTCGTCCTAGGGAGGGAATTTTTTCACCCTGCTCCAGTTCCTGAGAATTAGATTGTTTTGTTTCTTTCATAGGAACCGCTCTCTCGTCCTAGGAAGGGAAGTTTTTTTCACCCTGTTTCAGGTCTTGAGCTTAGATTTTGTAGTTGGTTTGTTTTCCTTCTGTTGGTTTCTTTTTAGAGGCCACTCTCTCATCTTGGGGAGGGAAATTTTCACCCTACTACATGTCTTGAGCTTTCAATTTGCTTGAATGTTTTCCTTTTATTTTCTGATTGCATGAACAAAGATACAAATAAAAGGGGGCAAAGGAAGACCCCCAAAAGGAGGAAGGAAAGATCTAGGAAGAATTTGCTATATCCAAGAAACCATTTCAAAAGCTGAGTCAGGAGCATCATCACGAGTTGCTGTAAGGGTAAGATCTCATACAAGATTTGGAGGGTAGTCAGTTTCACAACTAGAACCTCCCTTCATAACAGAAGCACAATTCAAGGAAGAAGAAGTAGCAAGCAGAGGGTCAAGGGAACTGAACATTGCGAGCTCAAAAGAAGAAGAAGACTTGAGGGAATTCACTACACCATTTGATAGAGGAAATGCTGTTAAATATACTCAACTGTGCATTATAGAACAACTAGAACCTCTTGAGATTCCAAGTGAAATTGGAAGATATTCATGGCTCCTGCAACTTCTTTGATCGAGTTCCCAATTGAAAATATCAGGGGTGATGTGCCTATGAAGCCTATTCCTTTAACAACATTACCTAACTTTCATGGTATTTCTTATGAAGATCCAGACACATTCCTATTTTAATTCGATGTTGTCTATCGAGGGTATGACTATAGTTCTGATGCCCATAAATTGAAGCTATTCCACACCACTTTTAAGGGAACAAATTTGAGATGGTTCATGGGTTTAGGAGGAAATATATTACTACATGGGATGATATGAAGATGATTTTCCTCGAAAAGTATCAAGACTACTACAAATCCTGAGATGTTAATGAATACATCTTTAAGATTATGCAGAAAGAAGATGAGAACATGGAAGACTTTGTGGAACGTTTCAAATATAGTTTGTAGAGATTAGGCCATAGTGATATGGATAAGGACATCTTGAATATAATTTTTCTCTAAGAACTAAGGGAGAAATCTTTGGAACTTTTGAATGTAGTAGGAAAGGGAGATGTATCAAAGGAAGAATTCGACACCATCTACGAATTGTGCATTAAGTGTTGAAGTGGAGCTGCGAGGCATAGGTAGGGGATCTGAACCCTCAAGACACCCAACGATGGAGTTATGAAAGCAGAAATTGGAAACTTGATGGAAAACTTGAGGATTGATATCTTGAGCACACTGTCTTCACAACTGGATGTTTTACAGGAGAAACAGAAGTAGAGAAGGTTATGTCCATTTTCTGCCATCAATGCAGGAAGAAGAATCCGCTGAAGGAATTCCCATTGAATACTATCGAGACTTGTGCGATATGTGAACAAAGTCATTCCACTAGCACATGTCCATCTCTTCCTGGGTTGAAGGCAATTTTCAGGGAGAAAATGAAGAGGTAGATCAAATGTACTTCATGGGATCAAGGAAACCATGGCAACCACGACCACAGAACATGAATCAAGGTATGCCTCAAGACCCCTCTCAATATTTTAATAATTTGAATTTTGGGCCTCAGTCTATACCTTTTTCACCTTCATGGCCGCAGTCCTGTCAATATCCAGTGCCCTGGAAAGCATGGTTCCCTTAGTCTGGTCCAACTCCTTCATGGTCCTAGAATTGGGATGGACCTCCTCCTCCTTTATAACATTTCTCCCAGTCTATGCCACAACAGTAGTTACAACTGCCCTCTAATGCCTCCACTAGTAATCCTCCTCTTCGTCCAAGCTGCCTATTCAATCCAACCAAAATCCAAACAATAGGGGGGTTCAAAAAGTTGAGACAGTCAACCTTCCTGCATACAATATTGCCACCATGCAATGTAATGAATTAAATATCCAGTCCGTTTGGGTGGTAAAAACTCAGACTTCACCAATAATTGTTGAACATACTAATGATGAAGTCTCACAACCAAAACCTAGGAATTCTGCTGGAACAACTGGGGATGAGTCAATGCAAACTCCTATGGAACAACAACCCCCTTCTCAAACAATTGTTACTAGAGGATGTCAAACTAATCCACCTTATCACGAGAGACTATCCTTGAGAAAACAAAGTCCTCGTCTTGCATTTGACTTTGTAGAGGAATTGCAAAATTTATTTGTCAAAATCCCGTTACTTCAGGCTATGAGGGATGTACTGATTTATGCCAAAATGATCAAAGAATATTTCTCTAAGAAACCTAGAAGAAACCAAAGGATCCACTCACTAATTCATGTTATGGGAAAATTATCAGACATAAGGTTGGGGAAGCCTACACTTGTTAAGTACGGGGATCCAGGGAACCCGATTCTTATAATACATATTAATAGGGTTGATATACCAAATGTGATGATAGACTTGGGGGAAACAATTAATGTCATAAATTCTACAACTGTGATTACCTTGGGCCTGCGAAACCTTAAACCAACTCCCACCATCCTAGAATTGACAGATCGGTCTACTATAAGATTGGTAGGGAAGTTGGAAGATATAACCATTTCAATAGAGATGGCAGTACCCTGTCAATCTTTTGGTATTACATACCCAATCCCCGTCCGGTGGGCATCTTTTGATTTTAGGAAGACCATGGCTTGTGATTGCAGATGATTACATTGGGTGTCGGCCAGGAAATATGGTTATATCCAATGGGGAAGTTATAAAGAATCTTATCCTTTATCCCCCTACAAAATTGAGTTCACTAAATAAACTAGGATTTATCTTAATATAGAAATATCTACCTGCGAATGGGCCTGAACCTGAAAAAGAAGAAATTATGCCAATTCTTACTATTAGTGAGGCCCTTTATTTTAAGGATGAAACATAAGATGATGCCATTAGTACCTTTATTAGCAGCCCCAATTCCATTTCTGATTCAACCCACCAACTATTAGAATCTGTTATGAGTTGCAATGTTTAGGAAGCCATTGAACCAGAGACTGAAGTTGAAAACATTCTTGTAATTGTAACCCAAAATAGTGTTTCTATAAAAATTGAACCAGGGAAGACATTGAACGTTAACCCTGACCTTTCACCTTCCCAGTATGAACAATTACTGAAAGTCCTTCGGGAATAGAAAGAAGCCTTCGCTTGGGAATATATAGATATGATAGGAATCCCTGTTGACTTATGTACTCATCACATATACATTAAAAAGTAATTTCGACCTGTTAGGAAACCACAAAGTAGAATGAATCCTGCTTTAAAGAACACTGTCAAAGACGAATTATAGAAACTATTAGATGTGGGATTTATTTACCCAAGCTTGGACAATCAATGGGTATCCTCGCTAGTCATTGTTCTAAAGAAGAATGAAAAGTGGTGGATTTGTGTTTATTACAGGGAATTAAATAAAAAAACTCAAAAAGATCATTTTCCCTTACCTTTTATTGACCAGGTCCTTGATACATTAGCCGAAAATAAGTTCTTCTCCTTTCTAGATGGATTTAGTGGGTACAACCAAATACAAATAGCTCCTGAGGATCAAGATAAAACTACCTTCACATGCCCTTGGGGAACCTTTGCATACTGAGTGCTCCCATTCAGTCTCTGTAATGCACCCGCTACCTTTCAATGGGAAATATTAGGAATTTTTTCTGATCTAGTCAATGATAGTGTTGAAATCTACATGGATGTCTTCACCCCATATATGGATTCTTTTGAAGAAGGTCTAGAAAACTTAGAGAAAGTTCTTAAATATGTAAGCAAAAACATGTTTCTCTTAGTATAGTGAAATGGCATGTGATGATGAAAGAAGGAATAGTGCTGGGACACCTACTTTCAGTTGCAGGAATTTTGGTTGATCTTGCCAATGTAGAGGATATTTTAAATTTTCCTACACCTAAGAGACCAACACAGGTGTGTAGTTTCATTAGTTATGCTGGCTATTATAGACATTTTATAGATATTTTTTTTAAGAACACATTTCCACTTTTTCAACTATTACCTAAGGATGCAGAGTTTGTGTGGACAGATGAATATTTAACAACCTTTGTGAATATCAAAGGACTAGTTTGCAAAGTTGCGATATTACGTGGTCTTGACTGGAAGCTCCTGTTTCATATCTTTGCAGATGATTCTCACACAACAGTAGGGGAAATCTTGGGACAACAGGAGAACAAGAAACCATACATGATCTATTACGTCAACAAGAATCTGACTCCGGATGAACTGAACTATACAGTAACTGAAAAAGAGTGTTTGGCTGTTATTTATGCTATTAATAAGTTTCAGAATTACATTAAACGGTATCCCACTTTCATGCACACTAATCATGCAACCATGAGGTATTTGATGAATATACCGATAAGTCCTAGTCGTATTAAGAGATGGTTATTATTAATTCAAGAATTTGATATCACCATTGTAGATAAGCCAGGGAAAGATAATGTAGTTGCAGATTTCCTGTCTAGGCTAGACTAGTGAAGAAGGTACACTTGTAGAGGATAGTTTTCTAGATGAACATATTTTTACAATTTCTACTCACACTCCGTGGTATGAAGATATTGCTAACTATCTTGCTATAAGAAAAGTACCTCAACACTTTCCATACAGAGAGCAGCGAAAGATTATCCATCATAGTGCCCGGTATTCATGGATAAAGGGATACCTCTTTTATATAGGACCTAATCAACAAATTCGACGCTGCATAGGTGAAGATGACATCCATGATGTCTTGAAAGCTACTCACAATGGTCCCTGTGGAGGGCATTTTGCAGATAAGAGGACATGTCATAAGGTGTTACAAATAGGGTACCATTGGCCCTATATTTTTTGTGATGCAACGAAATATGTCCGAGGCTGTAATAGTTGCCAGCGGATAGGACAACCTGGTTGGTCGGATGAGATGCCATTACAGCCTCAACTAGCTCATGAGCCCTTTGAGAAATGGGTTATCGATTTCATTGGGCCATTCAATCCACCTTCACATCAGAAAGTCCACATTCTGGTATGCGTGGATTATGTGACAAAGTGGGTAGAGGCCAAGGTTGTTGCGAAAGCAATAGAACAGGTTGTCTTAGAATTCTTATTCAAATAAATTTTCACTCGGTATGAAGATCCTAGAGAGATAGTTTCAGATGGAGGGGCGAGGTTCACATCACATATGATAACATGACTTATGAAGAAGTATGGAATCAAGCACAGGGTGACATCTCCATATCGCCCTTAGGCGAATGGTCAAGTTGAGAGTACAAATAAAGTGATGGAGAATATCCTTACAAAGACTATGGCAAACCATTGCCAAAATTGGTCTGAAAATATTCTCGAGGCACTTTGAGTGTATAGAAAAACATGGTAGAACACAACAACATTTTCACCATACGAATTTGTCTTTGGGAAATCCCATTTGTTTATGGTGGAATTCGAAATTAAGATGCTCATGACAACCCTTGAAGTAGGTTTGGATCTTTCAGAAGCCCATGTTGTGGAGGTAAATCCCCTCTGCGGACAGAGGCGATCCCACTAGCCTAAATGGGGTCTAGCAACAATCAAACAA
>APFE030004309.1:161593-194712 GCA_000404065.3 Pinus taeda
CTTGCAAAGCTTGTTGGGGATGGGGAACAAGCCTCTCTCTCCTTGGTTACTTGGACAAGGATCTCCTCATTAAAGATGTAGCCTTATGGGGATCAAGAAGACCTCTTGTAGCATGAGCTTAGCAATTCTCAGACTTTGGGACTTAGAATTTTGGAACTTGGAGAGTATAATTACTAAGTAGCTTGTCAAAGGCAAAAGGACAAGCTTATATAGAGAAAGGAGAAGGAGTTAGGATAATCCACAAGATTCATGGGATTGGCCTTATCATTAGGAAGCTTCCATGAGAGGTGGAGAACTACTTCCCTTCTATGGAGATTCGAAGCCCAACTGAACTAACTCAAACTGGAATCAGTTCATGAATAGGTTAGGAAGAACCTTCGCAAGTTGGTTTGTTAAAAAATTTACCCACTGGGTTGGTGCTAGTGCGACTCTAAGACAGAGCTCCAACTGGCGCGCCCTCTTTGGAGGATTTCCCTCATTGGCGCGAGTGATACACTGTGTAACAGTGCCAATGGAAAAAGGGCTATTTTTATGGGTATTTTGTGGAAGGTGTCTTCAGGGCATATGAAGTACATACTCAAGGGGATACAATGCAGGTGTTTTCAGGTTATGTCACTTCTCACAAGTCCTGGAATAAGTCCTCCGATGCACGGGAGAAGGGGTAACATGGACGGTGACAAATTACTATGTAACAGATGCCCCCTAAAGCATGAGGCTCGAGAGAGAGAGGGGCGAAATGCTTTACAAGAACATGGTCGACTAAGAACACGGACGTCAGAGAACCTACATGAAGAAGTACAACTGATATCTCAAGTACATGATGTATGTGGTATGGGTGCAACCATCCATAGCAGAGTACATAAAAATCTGGATCCAAGGTATGGACGCAGCCATGCAGCGAGGATCGATGAATAGACTCAGGCATGGTCGCATCCATCCAGTAAATGAGTCATGTAATGATCATAATAGTCCACAAAATCGCAACTTGGATCTCAATAGACAAAATCCAGGGTCTTGCGCTCCATCTTGACCCGAACAAAGTACAAGTTCAAGCATGCGAATATGGGAGTCGAAGTCAAACATGCAGGAACATCGTCTGATTGCCAGTCAATGATGACAACTGTTAACAGACGCGAGAGGTACCACCAATAATGACAATGGTCCTCAAGGTACTATAGGTACAATCCACGGTGTACGAATCAGTGAGCCGAGGTCAAACACCCGTAGAATCATTCGATCAGAGGCCAATGATGAAAACCTCGCGTCAAACATGAAGAACCTGCCATTGAGGCATGCAGGCTCCAAGGCACCTGAAGGGAGTCTCTAAGTCAACTTCCTGGATAATGAGCTGAAGTCGACAGGAAGTGACCTTGATCGAAGGTGGGCCATAATGTTTCCCACATCATCAACACGAGATAGAGAAGGATAAGATGTATGTGAATCAGGATTATGTGAGGTATCAGAGGAAAGTTGAGTATTATGCAGAGGTCAAATTCTCTTGAACATATTAGCGGCACGATAGTGGACTTGGCAGTATTTGACGTCAAATGATCGGGGGTCATGGTGACAGGGCAACGAGTAGATGAGAGGTCAAACACGATAACCCAAACCCACGGAGGCAAGTGTAAAAACAAGATGAGATGTCCCCACCCAGACACGAATGCAGACAAGTGCCATGTTCAAGAGCGACATACTGCCAACACGACAACAATTGTGGTTCCATTTACCCCACCATTTCTGGTGAGTACCCCAGTTATTTTTTGATGACAAGCTTGACAGGGATAGCATATGCTTTAAAGACGTCATTTCGACGGAATCCGATGCCATTAAGTTTTAATGAGTATGACAAAGGAAGAACTCGACGTCTTTTCATGTTTAGAGAGTTTTAAAAGACAACAGAAAAGGAAACCCCAGGGGTGTCGTTTTCGTAAAGTTGTGTCTCTCGAGCCCAAAAAAGTATAAAACAATGCTCGAAAGAACCGCCCGATCATTACGATCGAGGAGTACTTTTCATAAGTAGTGATTTTGATATGAAAAAGTAAAAAAGCAATCAAAATTACGTCGCTTCGTAACCGTTAACGAACCTGAAACGACAAGGGTCTGATGATCTTTTCGTCTTTTAGATGGTCGGAAAAGAGTTTAAAGATGAACACCTCTTATTTACGTTTAACGAGTCAAGAGGAACAACTCGGCAATGTTTTCATCTTTAAACAGTCAGAAAATAGCTGAAAGAAGACCTCCATTTTTATTCTCTTTAGCGAGTCAAAAAGGAAAAAAAACTTGGAAATCTTTTCATATTTTACGAGTTAGAAAAGAGCTTAAAGGTGACTTAGGTATGGGTTGATTTTTACACAAGCTTGAACCATGGAGAACTCTGCTTGGATTTGGTTTCATGTTTACACAAGCTTGAAACGAAAAACTATGCTTGTTATAAGTTCGCATGCCCCTAGCAAATCGAGGTACATGCCCCCCAAGCTTCATTGCATTCAACAAAGTGGATGGAATGAAGGTTCACTTTCGAGATCGTGGAAAGACTCGACTTGTATTTTACAAGATCTTAATCAAAGGACTCGATTTGGAAAGGGATTCATTTCATTTTTTAATGAGGTTGACATAGCAAAAGAACTATCCTCATAACCCTTGTTTCATTTTTTAAGGAGCTTGACATAGGAAAGCGAACTATGCTTCGACCAGACCTAGTTTCATTTTATAAGGAGCTTGACATAGGAAAGTGAACTATGCTCCAAACCCTTGTTTCATTTTTTAACGAGCTTGACACAAGATCAGAAACTATGCTCGAGGATCCGTGGTTCATTTTTTAACGAGGTTGACACAGGAACGAACTATCCTCGGACCAGACCTAGTTTCATTTTTTAAGGAGCTTGACATATGAAAGCGAACTATGCTCCGAACGAACTTCATCATAATGAACAAGAAGTCGTTGCTTCCAAGAGTTCCACTCTTGGTGGAAGGATAACATCTTGGAAGTCAGGACCCAATTCCCCTAGGACACTATGCACGACGGCATCATCACTAGATACAAGCACGGGATAAGTAGCCACGTAGTTGATCTGCGGCGAGGCAGATACAACCGATGGATAAAAACCAGGAGGGGATGACAACTGCGCAGGAGGCACCGGGGGACTAAAGAATGATAATTGATCTATAGTCACCATCCTTCCATTGTGTGGAAAGCAAACCACATGGAAAAGTGAAGAGACAAGGGCCCCCATAGCATAAACATAGTCACGGCCAAGGAGAAGACTGAAACCTAAAGCACCCTGGGTAACCAGTATGTCTATATAGACGGTTTTGCCTGCCAAAGTAATAGGGAACTTTGGAAGGATCCCTAATGGTTGATTGGTTCCTCCATCAAATGCCATTAGATTCTGCATGACCGGCACAAGCTGTGGGGAGCCCAAAGCTTTCCAAGTAATGGAAGGCATAAGACTGATAGATGCACCCTCATCCAAAACAGTGCCATGTACTGCCGTATCATAGGCATGCATTGTAATCTGGAAAGGAACATGGGATGGAAGGCGGAAAGTAGTCAGGTGACTCCAGTCGAAGGAAATGACTAAACTACTTGGTGGGGGAATCGTATGATTGCCCCCTTACTCCGAAGAAGGACTCTCAAGATCCGCTGGGATAGGAGAGTCATTTTTGGACTCAGGAGAATCTGATGAGACGAGAAGAACATGATCATGATGCTCTTCTGAAATAGAGTGATCAACAGGTGGTGAACCCAATTTGACACTCTCTCCGACCAATGGTTGGTCTGGAACAGGCTTAGCACAACGAGGTTTGGAAAGAGGAGGATGGACAAGAGAAGGATCTAAGGCAGTCTCTTTGTTGACAGGGAGAGGATCTGAAGAGAGCCTCTGATAACCAACAGGGAGTTGGGGTGAAGAAGTTGTAAGAATTTCCAAAACAACGGAAGCTTTATCCATGAGCAGACAAAGGTGAAGGGGATGGTTGCCTTCACATAGCCTTCAGGGGAATCGAATCTTCCTGTTCTTCTTACCCTTGCCAGTTGATAGGGTAGCATCGCCGTGAGCTTCAGAGGACGATGGGGGGTAGGCCGGATCATGAGACCATACTTCTAAGATCTGGGGAATGCCAGGACAATCACGAAGAAGATGGTCATCCTTGCACAATTTACAAGGAAACTTAACCCTCTGCGGAGGAGCAGAAGGAGTTCCGACCGAAGCCGTACTCGGGGTAGTAGCTACACTTTTAGCCTCTCGCTTATGAGACTTCTTCCTCTTCGTCTTATTCTTTTGCTTCTTAGCCACCTGGTTACTCGAATCCAGACTTTCACCAAGCGAAGTAGAAGATGAGGACGTAGAAACAGGCGAAGAAGGGGAGAGGTCCACCTTGAAATCAACATGATGTTGTTCGGGTGGAGGAACTTATTGACCAGTAGTTGAGACACTAGGGATCACAGAGGTTGAGAACAACCAAATAGGCAACCCAACAGTTAACCCAGGGAGGGACAACTTAGCCATGTAAGGAGCACCAACATTCCCAAAAGGAGGAAAATGACCAGGATTCCCATAAGAGGGGATTCCTGGGTTGGCGAACTCTGGAAAAGTTGCCATCAAAACTAAAAATCACACACGGGGCTGAAAAAGAGCCAAAACACACAATCAAATGGTCAACAAACAAAATCTAACAGGGCGTGTGATCGCGGGCGAATAAATTTTAAGACAAAAGGACATAACTTAACCTTTTCATCTTTAGAGAGTCGAGAAAATGACAAAAACATGACTCTAGTCGCCTTTGAATGTTTAATGAGCCCGAAGTGACAAATGCTTAGATGAGATTTTTCTTTTAGGGAGTCCAAAAAGGATCAAAAGTGACTACTCTGGAGAACTAGGCAAAAGGTTTACCAGACAATCCGTAAAACTGCATATACACCTTAGCAATCATATGAAAACCAAGGACTTCCTGTATGGCTGTCAATCTTCCTGAATGCTGTGTTCGGTGAATTACAGACTGTAAGGCGGTAGACACGGCTTCCTGTGGATTAAGGATGATAACCTAGTGGAGTCTCTCCATATACTCAACGGTATGTGGGAGCACAAGTTCGTACTAGACCACAATTGAGTCACAAAAGGAGGAATCACCCAACCTTGAGTGGAAACAAAAGTGACTAGGTTTAACGACGCCGGAGCACGTCTCTAGCCTAGACCTCTAAAATGTGAGCATTATGTTCCAATGTGTTGTTAGATTCATTTGGTTTATTTTAAAGTTGATCTTGTGTTAGGTTTCGGTTTTCAGGTTCTACCGTATGTAATCTCTCAAAATTCCCTAAATGAAATCTATATGCCAAAACATGTCATTTCATTCGATGAATGCTAGTTACTAGAGAGTTGAAGAGCTTTCATGCAAACGAAACAATCACAAAACAACAAAGAGCTTCCCTAATGCAGCTAATGCAAATTAACAAACTTTTCTTTAAGATTACTAATCACTAATCGGAATGAAAAGTTCTAATTTTCATTAACTAATTCAAAGCAAAATAGATTTTTCTTTTGTTGATGGAAAAGTGCATTAAACAAACGTTGAGAAACAAATCCTACTCAATACAAGCACATTCAGTTCCCTAAATCACCAAGCAAACCTCCCAAAGAACGAGAAAAGTCCCAAAGACACCAATGAGCCGTGTAATCTAGGCTCAAAGCGAGACCAAGCGGAATTCAAGTGAAGACAAAGCAAGTCACCAAAATAACACAATAAAATGATCTACAACCACTAAACGAGTACAAGGGAGCAATCAGAAAGTTGACTGGACCAATAGAAGACCAAAACTCCTAAGGAAGGCTCGACACACAAAGCCACTAGATGCCCTAGGGCTAGAAATGTGAAATTGATAGAAAATGGCAAACACCCAAAGGGTAAAGGTAATCTATGCAATTGTAATCTATACACAATTCACTTGAAAAGTGTGCAAATGTAATCTATGCACAAATGAGAATTCTAATTATGCAAGTGTAATCTATGCAAGAGAATTCTCAAACACAAGATGATTCTAATGTAATCTAAGAACCAATCAAGTGCAAATCAAGAAAATTGGGTGAGAGTTCCAAAGATCAAAAAATAAAAACACTCAAAGGCGATTAACACTCATACACAATTTAGCCCCCCCTGGCGAATGAGGGGGAATTTTTTTTACAAAAACAAAAGCAAAAAGATGCAAAATTGTGAAGAGACTGAGACAAACCTCCAAGTAATGACCAAAGGAAATCAAATTAAGAATTTCTCAAAAAAGAGACTCAAAACTAGTCAAAAAAGACTCCAACACACTCAAGCAGTCGAAAAAGGGTACCCAGAACAAAAACCAAGCTTAGAGGGCTCACAACCAAGCAAACTTCAAAAGTTCCTAGGCCTGGCGCGACTGTCAGGCTGCAACTAGCGCCTTTTAGGGATTGGCGCGGGTTGTCAATGTGCAACTTGCGCCAACTGGTGCGACTGTAACGCTATAAACAAGCGCCAGCCGAGTTTGCTATGGAAAAATAAAAAACAAAAGAGTCAAGGCTAAGTCAATAGTACCTAGGTACACCAAGGGGCAAGAAGCAACACAGGCATTCGACCCAGAAAGCTAATCAAGCAGGAGAAACCAAGAAACAACCAAGAAACAAGGCAAGTTCCAAGTCGTTGAGTTCGTAAACCAACCTGGAGATGGATTGAAGTGGCGTTGATCTACTTTGCTAATGTAGGGAAATCGAAGGCTATATGTTCGTACTTCAGGCTCCGTCTAAAGTTTACAAATTGAAAAACAAGACAAAACAAGCAACAAGGCAAAAAGCCAACTCCCCAGCGGAGTCGCCAAATTGTTGTGGAGGTAAATCCCCTCTGCGGACAGAGGCGATCCCACTAGCCTAAATGGGGTCTAGCAACAATCAAACAACGCTAACATGCAGGTTCCTAATTGCAAACTAAATACCGATGATGAGGGCCTACCTCGAATCCAATGCTAGTGTTTGTAGAAGAGTCGTTGCTCCCATTCTTTTGCTCCGGCTGGTCACAATCCCCACGATCTTCGTGAACAGACACCTGCACACGCAAATAACAACACAAATACAAGCATAAAATCCAAGAGATGAAACTATGTATCAGTCAGAAAGGATATAACTCAAACATCATTATAAAGACAATAAGAGTGGAACCATAATGATAGTTGTCTATTATTATTGATAAACAAAGAAGAATACAACCAAGTTCTGACGTGATCAGCAACACATGCCTTGCAAAACTTGTTGAGAATGGGGAACAAGCCTCTCTCTCCTTGGTTACTTGGAAAAGGATCTCCTCATTAAATATGTAGCCTTATGGGGATGAAGAAGGCCTCTTGTAGCATGAGCTTAGAAATTCTTAGACTTTGGGACTTAGAATTTAGAGCTTGAAGAGTAGAATTACTAACTAGCTTGTCAAAGGCAGAAGGAAAAGCTTATATAGAAATAGGAGAAGGAGTTAGGATCATCCACAAGATTCATGGGATTGGCCTAATTATTAGGAAGCTTCCATGAGAGGTGGAGAACTACTTCCCTTCTATGGAGATTCAAAGCCCAACTGAACTAACTCATGCTGGAATCAGTTCATGAATAAGTTAGGAAGAACCTTCAGAAGTTTGTTTGTTAAAAACTTTACCCAACTGGGCTAGCACGAGTGCAACTCTGAGACAGAGCGCCAGCTTGCACACCCTCTTTGGAGGATTTCCCCCATTGGCGCGAGTGATACACTGTGGAACAACGCCAATGGAAAAAGGGCTATTTTCATGGGTATTTTGCAGAAGGTGTCTTCAGGGCATATAAAGTACATACTCAAGGGGATACAATGCAGGTGTTTTCAGGTTATGTTACTTCTCACAGGTCTCGGAATAAGTCCTCCAATGTGCGAGAGAAGGGGTAATAGGGACGGTGACAAATTACTGTGTAACAGTTCATTCAATCTCATTTTCACTCATCTCACCATGCATCCAGACTTCTCATGTTTTTAGTCGCCCGTCGACTAATCTGGGTTGCCTTGGCCCAAACTGTTCCCTACCTAGCTAATACTACACATTTTTGGAAGTTAAGGCTCTCACTTCACTCCAGAAACTGCAAAATTATATCCCATCACTAGCCTTTATGCTTGCATTGCACAATTCCTGGAGGCAGTGTCCTGCTAGCCCCAGAAACTGTGAAATGCATTTTGCTTGTTGCATGTCACTGTTGTCTAAAATTGTGCATTACACAGTTTCAGTCATCAGCAGGCCAGGCTAGATTGTGCATTATGCAGTTCCAGTAGTCAGTCAGCCTCCTGATAGCCCAGATTGTGCCTTGCGTAGTTTTGACAGTCAATCTCCTGACCTCCCAACGGAAATTGCGCAAACTTCACGTTCAATCACACAAGTATGTTGCAAATCAGTCCTCAAGTTTGTTTTGGTTTTCGACTAACTTATTGCTTTCCATGAGTGTTGACATGTCTCCAAGTATCGTAGGTGTTCATCTGCCTCTTAGCAGCACAGGTACAATGGTTTCTATGAGAGAAGAGTCAAAGACACCGTTCAGAGCACACTGTGGGATGCAATCAATCAAGTGTCTATGAACTTGCATACCCATGAAGACATCAAGCTGTTCATAGACAAGGACATAAAGATATGATGGCAACATCACAACAAGCAGCACCATCAACAATAGTTGAATGAAGCATACCGGATGAAACGAACGCAAGAGGAAGGTTGTTGACAACACAAAGGTGGAACAAAGTTGCAAGCTCAAGAAGATCCACTTGTGATGAAAGAAACTTTGGAGACTCAGGCTATGAGGTGACGGTGTTACATGAAGATCATGTGAAGGAAGAGAATAGAAAAGAGGAGTTGCATGTGTTGAAGTAACAAATCAAGGAAGAACAAGAATTTCATAGACGAGAGAATCAGTTGTAGCAGGAATAGGTACGAGAGGGGGCGCAACATGTACTCATGGATGAAACTATGCCCGTACAAGTTATAGATCCATCCCAGTAACTATCATGGAACAGACAAGGTGAGGAATGTTGTTGATCACATGTAAGGGAATGCAACAACATGCATGTCATTCTGTGCACGCATGCGATCCCACCCATTCATCACACTCACGAAGGCAAAGACAAGAAGCAAGTTTGAATGGAGCTGAACATGTAATTGGACAAGTTGATGTGAATGGACACTAGCAGTGTACACACTATGCATCAACATGTTACCGGTCCTGTCGCACCAGGATGATCATGCGCACGCTATTAGACGAGTTGGACAGAGGAGCCATATTAGTGCACCCGGATGCAACGAAGGCAAGAGTTCGCTTCAGCAAGATGTCACCATTAAGAGCGTGGAAACCATCACAGACAACCAAGATTGGCATCTTCTCACCACCTTCGACCGTCACAAGCATGTCAAAGAGTTGGTCTCACCACAACGGTCTGAGTGTCAGTGATGTCTTGCATGGATTTCTCAAGCCATTTTGTCCCACATGGGCATATGTGCATTGTAATGTAACACCTTATCAAGTGGGTGTTTAAGTGTCAATAGTTGAATGTAACAGTCATAGAGTAATTGAAGAGTCGTGAGGGTAGATGAATGGTCTCAAAGCGGAATGTTAAGGGTCACTCCACCATTTTCAATAAATAGTACCTCATAACTCATTGTATGGGCTTTTGGTCAACCAAGATTGGATAGGAATATCTTAGAGAAAGCTTGGACAATATTGTAACATCCCGTGGCTTCTCCATTGCACAGAGCTAGTATATCTCTTTGGAGGAGCAGGCGGTTGTGGCTATAATGTTCCTCTATCGGAACTAGTGGTTGGACATGGATGTATTGTATTACTGGAACTTACACTTCTTAATATAATAGAGATAGCACGTTTCATGCATATGTTGTATTGTATTTCATCTATGTTGTTTACTCTAAATGATATATGTATTTGTTTGCTTACACATGCATGTATGGAGTATTCTGTATAAGCATGTATGAATCTTTCTGAAATGTATTTTTGTTTTAACCTTCACTTTGGATTGCTTGCTAACTTTCTTTCCATCTTGTGATGCATATTTGCTCGTGTGTTCCCTTCCAAGCGACGTACTACTACAAGTTTCCAAGGGGTGCACTCACCTCACCCTTAGTGTGTTGGAACCTCTCATGCACCTTCCTTGACTTACTCTAGTTGTCACACCCTTGCTACCAATAGGGACATATTACTTTCCTCTGTGGAAAACCGTGGTCAAGTCATTACTGTATGACCCACTATTGGGGCTCCTACTCCAAATGGTCAGAGATCTAATTGGGACTTATTACGAGGGCAGTCCCCTAACATGCTAGCGGGTCTAGCACCATCAACAAAAATATTAAAAAGGAAAGCAATTTTTTTTGGGGATGAAGACTGTCTGCGCAGTTTGGATTCCTTGAAGGAGAAAATGGTGAGAGCGCCTATTTTTGTGTTTCCATACTGGAAAAAGGAGTTTCATGTGCATGTTGATGCCTTGTGTATTTCACTAGTAGTATTAACACAAGCAGGTGAGGGAGAGATAGATTATCCAATAGCTTTTGTGAGTAGAAATTTATCCAAATCCCAGAGGAATTACTCCACCACAGAGTGCGAAGGGCTGGCGATGGTCTACGCCCTACAGAAGTTTAGACATTATTTTTTAGATGGACATTTCAAGATGTATACAAATCACTCCACGCTGAAGTACCTAGTCAATAATCCTGTGTTGGGGTGGGGGGATATGCCAATGGTTGCTATTGTTCCAGGAGTATGGCTTCGAGGTGATTGTTAAGCCTAGAAGGCTAAATGTAGGCCCAAACCATATCTCAAGGATTGAAACAGGCAATGAACCCAATATTTTCAGGGAAGGACTGCCAGACGCATGGATCTTTGTAGTATGCATCGCAGATGATCATTTTTTTTATATTATTTAGTTCTTAATGATGGGAATAGCTTTGAAAGGTTATTCCACTCAACAAAAGAAGGAGTTAGTAGTTCGTCCTACAAATTTTTTAGTAATTGTGGTTCATCTATATAAAATGGGAACGGATGAGATATTGCGTAGGTATGTTCCAAAATTTTAACGCACTAGCATCCTAGCTGAAGCTCATGGAGGAGTGGCAGGAGGTCACTTTGTAGGGAAAGTGACTGCACAGAAAACTTTACGCACTAGTTTATGGTGGCCAACATTACACAAGGATTCCAAGGCATATTGCAAGGCATGCGATGCTTGCTAAAGGATGGGGAAGCCTTCAGAAAGGGATGAATTTCCTTTAAATCCCCAAGTTTCATTGCGGGTATTTGAGAAATTGTCCATTGATTTTATAGGCCCCATACAACCACTAGGAAAGAAAACGGGTGTGCGGTATATCATTACTGCAACAAAGTATTTAACCAAATGGGCGGAACCATAGCTAGTGAAGGATTGTACAGCGGCCACTACTATGAAGTTTCTATTTGAGTATGTCTTAACAACGTTTGGATGCCCAAAGATATTAATGACTAACAGGGATATGCATTTCTTGAATGAAATGATCAGTGCGATGTTGGAAGAATTTTAGGTATATCATCAGAAGAGCATGCCTTATTGCCCACAGGTGAACAACACAGTGGAAGATTTTAATAAGATTTTGAAGCATGCATTGACAAAGGTATGAAATGCACATAGGAATGACTAGGACATGCATGTACCTATTGTATTATGTGCTTATAGGACAACCATCAAGAAGTTAACAAGACAAACACCATTCAGGTTGGTCTATGGAATTGAAGCAATCATCCCGATGGAGTATATTGTGCCCAGTTTAAGGATTGTAGCCTTGACTGAGATGATGGACTTCGAGACCTTGGAAGAATGGTTCTGGCAGATCATGGAATTAGAAGAATATTGCTTCCTTGAAGGATTCCACTAGCAAGTGCAAAAGGAATGTGAGAAGGAATGGCATGATCATCATATTAAGCTGAGCACGTTCAAGGTGGATGATTTGGCATTGTCATATGATAGGAAGTTCACGAAGTTTTCAGGAAAATTTCAAATGCACTAGTTGGGGTCATATGTTATTAAGGAGATCATGAATGGTGGCACGGTTCAGCTCGTGAAGTTGAATAGGGAACCATTCCCTTGGAAAGTGAACAGAAGTAGGAAGAAGTTGTACATATGGAATCATGCCCCTACAGGATGACTATATGGTAGTAGGACAGTCTCAGTAACCCTGGAAGTTGCAAGGGATTGTGGGACTATAAACTACGCTACCCTATGTGATGAAGAATGTGGTAGAAAGACTGCACAATGGATGACTAAGGTGTGACAGGTGAAGTTGTGTTGCATGAGCTGCACCATGGAGGAAGATGTAGTGCAGGTGGGTCTGAAAGTAACCATTGAGGTTACTATTCATGATTTGATGGCCAAAAATCAGTTAAGGGGAGTGGGTAGGCACTATTTATGGAGAAAATATTTGGAGATATGGCACAAAATATGAATTTATTATCAGAATTTGGGGGGAACGATCGGATTTGAATTCAAAAATCCCTATAAATATTGCACGTTGGACCACCAAAGAACACTTTTCATTCTGAGACTTGTCTGGGCGATTTGTTGTTTGAAGTTTATAGGTCATCAATTCTAGGAGGATTTTGTGGCAAGCCTAGCATTTTTTGCCTTACCTAAGTAGAACCAGAAGGCCATTCTCTAGCAAATGACTACCACCAACCCCACCAAATCCATGAGTTCGGAACCCACTATTTCCAACAAAGCGGCCCCTAAGATATCAAGTATGGAAGCTACAACACCTATGCCGACCATGTCGAGGTTGAGGCCAAAGCAATCCGCTACAAAAGAGAAGCAACCAACCGCAAAAGAGAAGCAACCAGATGTGAAAGAGAAGCAACCAACTGCAAAAGAAAAGTATTCAGCCACAACAGAGAAGCAAAAGAAGTTGATGCTAGTAAGATTGTCACCAAGGAAGAATCCAGAGGTGCAACAGAAGGATAAAAAAGACAAACAACTGGAGCAAGTGGTTGATTTAGAAGAGGAGGAACACCAAGGTATCGAGGAAGTTGATGTCGAAGAGATTGAGCCTATCTCAAGGCTTACCGAGTATATCTCACCGCGGAAGGGAAAGACCAAGGTTACCAAAGACATAGATTCTGAGAAGTTCATTGTGTCGACACCCTTATTGCCTAAATAGGTGGAATTTGAAGATCCTAGGTTAGTGTGTATCCCAGTACTGAAAATGGAGGACTGGGACCTTGCAGACCATGAGAGGTTCCCACATTTAGCAACCAACAAATATATGACAAAGATATATTATGAAGAAAAGGGGGTTACGCAGTTGGAGCCCATGAAGTTTGTCCGTGGCGTTGAGTAGGTAGGGTTGTTGCACATGCTCTGCATGTCGCATTATCATCGCTCAACTATCAACACAGTGTGTGTGTGCCAGTTCCTCTTGCTAGTGCACGATGGGTGTCTATGGCTTGGGGAGCCCATCTCGCTATGAACATGTTGATCCATAGGATAGAAAAGTTGCCTTACAAAGGAGCGGACCCTACCAAGGAGTTTGGAGGGAAAACTGGGAAAAAAACTTGACGGATAAAATGAAGAAAGAGTATGGCCTTATTAAAATGGCGCATGGATACTCTATCTGATCAATTCAAGACCAGGTAGTGCAGTTCATTGGCTAGATTCTTGTGTGAAAAATTATGAGGTAGTGTCAAGCAGACAATGTTTTGGCTTTGGTAATGTCACTTGCAACACAGTGCGTGAAAGGTGTCTCATTCAATTGGGAAAAGTATCTATGCTAGGAGCTCCTCACGAACTACCAAGAATCCCAGGAAGAAATTAAGCCATTCCATTATGCATGGCTGCTATTATCTATTGTGTTAATCGCCTAGAGGTTTTTGAAGAACAGCCAGTTCCCCCCCACACAAGGAATATTTACCTGAGGCAGTGTGATTTTCCTCGTTGCAGTCAAAAAAGGATCCAACAGGGATCAAGGAGTCCAAAATTTTCTGGATTTTGGTAGAGATGGACCTTCATATGGTGTTTAGTCAGAGGCTAAGGTTATCCCCAACCTTATTCACGAATTTTTCAGCCTACATAGAGTTCAAGGTTGATTTTCACAGTGTGTTCGTTAGAGTGCAGAAGGACCCAAAGCATACATGGCACCAGCTACCTTATTTGGTATCTGAGATGGATGTGCAAGATATTGTGGGGTATTGGCTAGGAGAGTGGTGCAAACCCACGGGACTTGATGAGGGAATAGACAAAGGGGCGGAGAGCTCTGCTGTGTAGAAGTGGAAGGATGTAGCTCAGAAGGTCATGTGCACCTTGGCTAAGTAGAAGAAGAAGGAAGTTGTTGCTAAGGCAACTACAGAAAAATAACAGGTGGAGAAAGAGAACACAACTAAAGAGAAGGCTGAGAAGGAGAAACAAGATATAGAAGAAGGCGATAAATAAGATTCACAACACACTGATCAATAAGAGTTGTCGGAGCATAGAGGAGGTGGTGGTGAGAATCAGAGCACTGCTTTCATCTTGAAGAGACGTGGGTAGGAGAAAATGGGTGGACAACAGAAAAAGCATAACTTTGATAAGCAGATACACATCGACCCAATGCTGCTGAGAGAAGGCGATCTCGATGAGATTCGTGACAAGGTGAGAGACATAATGAATGAGGTGTTGCAGTAGTTTGAGAAACAATATATGCAGATGTTGGGGAGCATCCAAAAGGATCTGTGTGATCTGCAGATCTAGGCTAACAGGATCAAGCGAGTATTGACCAAGCGAGCCTAATAGAGGGAACTGGAACAATGGCAGAGCTCGAATAGACTTTGGACCTTAGAGTTGTACCATTGTCAAAGGGGTCTGTTCATGCAATATTAGATGAGAATCACATTCTGATCATTACAGTGAAGGGAATGGCACTAAATTTGTCCATGCTACCACTCCAGACCCTCCACATGCTGCATCAGGGGGTTTCAGAGGATTTTTGAATCAGAGAGTAGCACGCACTCACAATCATAAGTGAGTTTAAGATCAACAATGAACAGATGTTCATGGGGAAAACTTAGGTGCTAAAGGAAAAGGAAGAGATACAACAACATAGTCAAATCCTGGAGACAGCGATTGAGCAGGCTTGCAAAACAGTGCCAGAATTGAAAATCCCAAATGATGTCAAAGCCTCAGCAAAAGTAAGGAAATTGGTTGCTGCAATACGTGCACCAAAGGAGGAAGTTGGCAAGGTTACCTCTGATTTCCAGATGAAGACAGCAGAGTTGAAGTTGAAGTTGCAGCCCACGACTCTGCCAAAGGTATGGGAGAAATTCACAGCAACAATCAAGGAGAATTTGACCACCTTGGATGCCGCAGTCAATGACTGCACAACGATGTTTGATGCAGCAATGGAATTATGGACAAATCTGCAAGAGGACCTGAACCTACAGAAGATGGACACGGATGTATGATAGACACAATAGAAGTATGTTGAGGTCTGAGAAACTGTGTGCACTTTGGAGCCAATGCAACGCCTCACAAAGTTACAAGAGGGAAAGCAGCTGCAAGCATAGGTGGAAGAATTGAAGCGGAAAGAGGCACTACTAAAGACCAGATTCTAGTCGTGGCTAGAGGAAGTTTGTCAACTTACTCTGTCACTAGAGGAAAAGGTAAAGGTGCTACAATGGACACAGAGGACAATGCGCCTAGTAGTGGAGGGCCCAACAAACAAGAAATTGGTTGAAGAGGTACAACAAACAGCAGCACAGCCCGTTGCTCAAGTTGTAGTGTTGCAGGTTGAGTTAGGTGGTCTTCACAGCAAGATTGAGGCACTAGCTGAGTGACTCAAGGGAAAGTCATGATCTTTATGTTGGAGGCTTCTTGGTATAGGGTCCATTTTGGGGTTAGTTAACCCAAATTTTGTATAAGTTTTGTAAAAGATGTAAAGTCTCTGTGAAATGTCAATACGGAGCGCATAGGTAGATAGGATTTAAAGGGGTCTTAGCGCCTTGTTTTGAGTCGGTTTTAAGATTGTCCCATGGTCCATGAACTATGTTATTGCATGGAAGGAAGCTATAAATAGTTGAATCATAGCGAGTCTTAAGAAGAAGAAGACAAGAGTCAAGATATAAATTGTTTTTGGGTGAGTGCTAAGGCGGGAAGGCTCTCCTTCCTAAACTTAGGGGAGAAGGGGAAGGCTCCTATAGCTGAGTGAGCAAGAGGCCTTTGTAAGTCCATAGCTAAGCTCACAGACCCCTGCAGCTGACTATGTAGGGTAGAATAGTATGTAATCTGAACATTGAGAATCAATAAAGACTGATTTTGAAGAATTACTGTGCATTTCTGCTGAATCTTCTTATGTTATATTTTGTTGCTTAATGATATGGTTTTATGAAATAACGAATGAATATTGCACGAAATCACTGAATCTATATTAAAGATGCATGATATGAGTATTTATCTACTTTCACAAAGTTAAGATCTATTTCTGTTTTGTTTTCTGATGAATTGGATAGATTTGCACAAACTTAGATCTAGGATTGTTTATTAATGCACGAAAATAGATAAATCATCTATTTAAGGTCCACAAAGATTGATCGTAGACCTTCGCGAAGGTATGGAATCCATTATAACTTAGTTGTAGTAGCGAGCCATAAGATACTATCAATATACACGAAAGAAGCTCTGAGTTATAGGAGCTTGAGAACCACTTATTGCATGTCCCTGGATGCAGAAACCTGGTTCTAGCATCACCCAATACTGCTTCAGGTACCATTGCAGCCTATGCTACACATGCTATTGCAAAAAGGGCCCACAGTTAGGGTTTTATTGGTTGGCGCAACAACTCTGAACCTGGTTCCTCTATCGGAACTAGTGGTTGGACATGGATGTATTGTATTACTAGAACTTACACTTATTAATATAATAGAGCCAGCATGTTTCATGCATATGTTGCATTGTATTCCATATATCTTGTTTACTCTAAATGATATATGCATTTGTTTTCTTACGCATGCATGTATGGCCTATTCTGTATAAGCATGTAAGAATATTTCTGAAATGTGTTGTTGGTTTAACCTTCACTTTGGATTGCTTTCTAACTTTCTTTCCATCTTGTGATGCATTTTCGCTCGTGTGTTCCCTTCCAAGCCACATACTATTACAAGTTTCCAAGGGGTGCACTCACCTCACCCTCAGTGTTTTGGAACCTCTCATGCACCTTCCTTGACTTACTGCAATTGTCACACCCTTGCTACCAACAGGGACATCTTACTTGCCTCTATGCGAAACTACGATCAAGGCATTAGTGTACCACCCACTGTTGGGACTCCTACACCAAACAGTATGAGGTCTAATTGGGGATTTTTACCAAGGAGATCCATTGACATATAGGCGGGTCCAACACCTTCAATAGAAATATTAAAAAAGAATGCAATGTTTTGTTGAGATGAAGATTGTTTGTGCAGTCTGGATGTCTTGAAGGAGAAAATGGTGAGAGCACCTATTTTGGTGTTTTTGGACTGGAAAAAGGAGTTTCATGTGCATGTTGATGCCTCATGTATTTCACTGGGAGCAGTATTAACACAAGCATGTGAGGGAGATATCGATTATCCGATAGCTTTCCCGAGCTGAAATTTATCCAAATCCAAGAGGAATTACTCCACCATAGCACGCAAAGGGCTAGCGATAGTCTATGTGCTATAGAAGTTTAGATATTATTTGTTAGGTTGAAATTTCAAGATGTATACAGATCACTCCGAGCTGAAGTACCTAGAAAATAATCCTATGTTAGGCAGGAAGATATGCCAATGGTTGCTATTGTTCCAGGAGTATGACTTCGAGGTGGTTGTGAAGCCTGGAAGTCTGAATGCAAGCCCAGACGATCTCTCAAGGATTGAAATAGGCAATGAAACCAATAGTTTGAAGGAAGGACTGCCAGATGCATGGCTCTTTGCAGTGTGCATCATAGATGATCATTTTTCTTATATTATTTAGTTCCTAATGATGGGAATAGCTTTGAAATGTTATTCCACTCAACAAAAGGAGGAGATAGTAGTTCGTTCTACAGATTTTTCAATAATTGCGGGTCATTTATATAAAATGGGAATGGATGAGATATTGTGTAGGTATGTTCCAAAATTTTAACACGCTAGCATCCTAGCTGAAGCTCATGGAGGAGTGGCAGAAGGTCACTATGCAGAGAAAGAGACCGCACAAAAGAATTTGTGTGCTGGTTTATGGTGGTCAACAAGGATTCTAAGGCATATTGCAAGGTGTGTGATTTTTGCCAAAGGGCGGGGAAGCCTTCAGGAACGGATGAATTTCTTTAAATCCCCAAGTTTCATTGCAGGTATTTGAGAAATGGGTCATTGATTTTATAGGTCCTATACAACCACCAGGAAAGAAGACGGCATGCGGAATATCATTACTGCAACAAAGTATTTAGCCAGATTGGTGGAAGCGTAGCCAGTGAAGGATTGTACAGCAGCTACTACTGTGAAGTTTCTATTTGAGTATGTCTTAACAAGGTTTGGATGCCCAAAGATATTAATGACTAATAGAGATACACATTTCTTGAATGAAATAATCAGCGCGATTTTGGAAGAATTTTAGGTATATCATCAAAAGAGCATGCCTTATCACCCATAGGTGAATAGCATGATGGAAGATTTTAATAAGATTTTGAAGCATGCATTAACAAAGGTATGCAACACACAGAGGGAATGACTAGGACATGCACATACCTATTGTATTATGGCCTTATAGGACAACCATCAAGAAGTTAACAGGACAAACACCATTTAGGTTGGTCTATGGAATTGAAGCAATCATCCCGATGGAGCTTATGGTGCCCAGTTTAAGGATTGCAGCCTTGACTGAGATGACAGACTGTGAGACCTTGGAAGAATAGTTCCAACAGATCATGGAATTATAAGAAAACTGCATCCTTGAAGTATTCCACTAGCAACTGCACAAGGAATGTGAGAAGAAATGACATGATCGGCATATTAAGCTGAGCACGTTCAAGATGGATGATTTGGCATTGTTATATGATAGAAAGTTCATGAAGTTTTCAGGAAAATTTCAAATGCACTGGTTGGGGTCGCATGTTATTAAGGAGAGCACAAATGGTGGTGCAGTCCAGCTCGTGAAGTTGAATAGGGAACCATTCCATGGGAAAGTGAACATGAGTAGGAAGAAGTTGTACATATGGGATCCTTCCCCTGCGTGATGACTATATGGCAGCAGGACAGTCTCAGTAATCCTAGAAGTTGCAAGGGATTGTAGGACTACAAACTACACTACCCTATGTGATGAAGAATGTGATAGAAATATTGCACAATGGATGACAAAGGTGTGATAAGTGAAGTTGCATTGCATGAGTTGTGCCATGGAGGAGGATGCAGCACAGGTGAGTCCAAAAGTAACCATTGAGGTTACTATTCATGATTTGATGGCCAAAAATCAGTTAAGGGGAGTGGGTAGGCACTATTTGTGCAGAAAATATTTGGATATATGGCACAAAAGATGAATTTATTATCAGAATTTGGGGGGAATGATTGGATTTGAATTCAAAAATCCCTATAAATCTCACATGTTGGACCACCGAAGAACACTTTTCGTTCTGAGACTTGTCTGGGCGATTTGTTGTGTGAAGTTTATAAGTTATCAATTTTGGGAGGATTTTGTGGAAAACCCAGCATTTGTTAACATACCTGCATGGAACCAGAAGACCATTCTCTAGCAAATGACTGCCACCAACACCACTGAAGCTATGAGTTCTGAACCCCTGTTTCTGACACAACGGTCCCTAAGATATCAAGTATGGAAGCTATAACCCCTGTGCCTACTGCATCGAGGTTGCCAAGGCCAAAGAAATTTGCTACAAAAGAGAAGCAACCAGCTGCAAAGGAGAAGCAACCAGATGCAAAAGAGAATCAACCAGTTGCAAGAGAAAAGTAATCAGCTGTAACAGAGAGGCAGAAGAAGCCGATACCAGTAAGATTGTCGCCAAGGAAGAATCTGGAGGTGTGCCAGAAGGATAAAAAAGACAAACAACTGGAGCAAACGATTGATTTAGAAGAGGACGAATACTAAGGTATCGAGGAAGTTGATGCCGAAGAGATCAAGCCTATCTCAAGGCTTCCCGAGTATATCCCTTCGTAGAAGGGAAAGACAAAGGTTACCAAAGACATCGGTTCTGGGAAGCTCATGGTGTTGACATCCTTGTTTCTTGAACAGATGGAATTTGCAGTTCCTAGGTTAGTGTACATTCCAGTACTGAAAATGGGGGACAAGGACCTCGTATACCATGAGAGGTTCCCGCATTTGGCAACCAACAAATATATGACAAATATATATTATGAAGAAATGGGGGTTACACAGTTGGAGCCCATGAAGTGGGTCTATAGTATTGAGTAGGCAAGGATGTTTCAGATGCTCTACGTGGTTCATTATCATCACTGAACTATCAACACGGTGTGTGTGTGCCAGCTCCTCGCGCCATTCCATTATGCATGGCTGTTATTTTCTATTGTGTTAGTCACTTGGAGGTTTCCGAAGGACAGTCAGTTCCCCCCGCACAAGTAAACTTTACCTGAGGCAGTGTGGTTCAGCTCATTATGGTCAAAAAAGGATCCTGCAAGGATCAAGGAGTCCAAATTTTTCTAGATTTTGGTAGAGATTGACCTTCATATGGTGATCAGTTAGAGGCCAAGGTTGTCCCCAACATTGTTCGCACATTTGTCAACCTACGTAAAGTTCAAGGATGATTTTCACAGTGTGTCCATTAGAGCATAGAAGGACCCAAAGCACACATGGTACCAGTTGCCTTATTTGGTATCTGAGATGGATGTGCAAGAGATTGTGGGGTATTAGCCAATAGAGTGGCGCGAACCCACGGGACTTGATGAGGGAACAAACAAAGGGGCAGAGAGCTCTATTGTGTAGAAGCAGAAGGATGTAGCTCAGAAGGCCATGTGCACCTTGGCTGAGTAGAAGAAGAAGGAAGTTGCTTCTAAGGAAGCTACAGAAAAATAACGAGTGGAGAAAGAGCACACAGCTAAAGAGAAGGTTGAGAAGGAACAACAGGATACAAAATAAGGCGATAAATAATATTCGTAGGATACTGATGAGTAAGAGATATCAGAGCATAGATGCAGTAATGAGGAGCAGAGCACTCCTTTCATCTTGTAGACATGCAGGTAGGAGAAAATGGGCAAACAACAGAAAAAGCATAATTCTGATAAGAAGATACACATTGACCCAATGGTGTTGACAAAAGCCGATCTCGATGAGATCGGTGACAAGGTGAGGGACACAACGACAGAGGTGTTGCAGTAGTTTGAGCAACAATATATGCAGATGTTGGGGAGCATCCAAAAGGATCTGCGTGAGCAGATCTAGGCTAACAGAATTCAAGCGGGCATTGGGCAAGTGAGCGGGGTGCAAGCAAGCCTAACATAGGGAAGTGGAACAGTGGCAGAGCTGGAACAGACTTTTGACCTTAGAGTCATACCATTTCTAGAGGGGATCGTTCATGTAGAATCAGATGAGGATCGTGTTGTGATCAATACAGTGAAGGACATGGGGCTGAATTTGGTTGCCATACCACTTTAGACCCTCCATGTGCTGCATCAGTGGGTTTCAGAGGAGTTGTGAATCAGAGAACAATGCATAGTCACAATCATAAGTGAGTTTAAGGTCAACAATGAATAGATGTCCGTGGAGAAAATTTAGGTGCTAAAGGAAAAGGAAGAGATACAACAACGCAATCAGATCTTGGAGGCATTGATCAAGAAGGCCTGCAAAACAGTGCCAAAATTGAAAATCTCAAAGGATTCTGAAGCCTTAGTAAAAGTAAGCAAATTGGTTGCTGCAATACGTGAACCAAAGGAGGAAGTTGGCAAGGTTACCTTTGATTTCTAGATGAAGATAGTAGAGTTGTAGTTGAAGTTGCAACCCACGACTCAACCAGAGGTACAAGAGTAACGCGTAGTAGCCATCAAGGAGAATATGACCACCTTGGATGCCAGAGTCAATGACTGCACAACGATGTTCGATGCAACAATGGAATTATGGACAAATCTACAGGAGGACCCGAACCTACAGAAGCTGAACACCTATGTACGAGAGACACAGCAAAGGTATGATGAGGTTTGAGCAACTGTGTGCACTTTGGAGCCAATGCAACACCTTGTGAAGTTACAAGAGGGAAAGTAGTTGCAAGCACAGATGGAAGAATTGAAGCGGAAAGAGGCATTGTTAAAGACCAAATTACAGCATGGCTAGAGGAAGCTTGTCAGTTTACTCTGTCACTGGAGGAAAAGCTAAAGGTTCTACATCAGACGCAAAGGATAATGCGCCTAATAGTGGAGATCTTGACAATAAAGAAATTGGTCGAAGAGGTACAACAGATAGCGACGTAGACCGCTACTGAAGTTGCAGTGTTGCAGGTTGAGTTGGGTGGTCTTCGTAGCTAGCTGAGTGACTTGATGGTGATTCACGATCTTTATGATGGAGGCTTGTTGGGATAGGGTCCCTAGGGTCCGTTTTCGGGTTAGTTAACCCAAATTTTGTATAAGTTTTGTAAAAGATGTATGCTGGGTGTGGAGCATGATTATCATCCTAATTTAAAGGTCTTTGTTTTATCCAGATGTATACCCCAGGAAGATTGTACATCCCTACATGCGAGGGGGTGGGAGTTCAGGGGCCAGCGGTCCCCCAGTGGGGTTTCATGGGAAGCGCCCATGAAGCTAAAAACAGATGTAAAATTGCCTTGTAAAAGTATAGTAATTTCTAATCAATCTAGGTCGTTCATTACGCAGATGATCTGACAGTAGAATTTATGTTTATTTCAGAGTTTTTTTCCCTAGAAGGCAACCCCTCTCTTTGTATGAGGGCATTGTATTGAGTCTATGGAATATATTTGTATTCTTAGAGCGAGAAACAGAGAGGTGATACTGTGAGAAAAAATTGAGGATATTACAGTGGATATGTTGTAGGTTGTGTCTCTTCATTTTATTGGATAATAGAAAGGAAGGACTGGTTGTTTGGGGTGGACATAGCCCAAACTGGGTGAACCACGTATATTTGTGTCTCTCTGATTTTATGTGTTTGTGTTTTTACACATATTATATGTCTTGCATTTCTTTGTCATAAGTAATATTTTTCTAACAATGTAAAGTCTCCGCTAAATGTGGATGCGGAGCGCATAGGTAGATAGGATTCAAATGGGTCTTAGCCCCTTATTTTGAGTCAGTTTTAAGATTCTCCCATGGTCCACAGACTATGGTATTGTATGGAAGGAAGCTATAAATAGTTGAATCATAGCGATTCTTAAGAAGAAGAAGACAAGAGTCAAGATAGAAATTGTTTTTGGGCGATTGCTAAGGCAGGATGGCTCTGTTTCCTATACTTATGCAAGAAGGGGAAGGCTCTTGTAGCTGATCGCACAAGAGGCCTTGGTAATTCCATAACTGAGTGTGCAAACCCCTACAACTAACTGTGCAGGGTAGAAGAGTCTGTAATCTGAACATTAAGGATCAATAAATACTGATTTTGAAGAATTACTGTGCATTTTTGTTGAATCTGTTTATGTTATATTTTGTTGCTTAATGATACATTTTTATCAAATAATGAATGAATGTTGCACGAAATCACTGAATCTATCTTAAAGATGCATGATATGAGTAGTTATCTACTTTCACGAAGTTAAAACCTATTTCTATTTTTTTTTCTGATGAATTGGATAGATTTGCATGAACTTAGATCTAGGATTATTTATTGATGTGCAAAAATAGATAAATCGTCTATTTAAGGTCTGAAAAGGCTGATCGTAGACCTTCGCGAAGGTATGGAAGCCATTATAACTTAATTGTAGTAGCGAACCATAAGATACTATTGATCTGCACGAAAGCAGATTTGAGCTATTGGAGCTTGAGGACCGCTTATCATATGTCCCTGGATGTAGAAACCTGGTTCTAGCATCCCCCAATATTGCTTCAGGTGAAATTGCAGCCTGCCATAGGTTATTTCTGAAAGGGCTTATAGTTAGGTTTTTTTTGGTTGGTGTGAAAACTTTTAACTTGGGTCAAGCCCCGTTAAGCCAATAGCTCGTTTGCTTGAGCTCTCTCAACATTTTATTCTGCCTCTGTATCTCAAATCAAAAAATTTGATCGTCTTCTTTTCTCATGTCATAAATTTGTTCTGAGCTCCTATCTATCTCTTAGATTGGATTCCCTCCACTCATCTTCCACCACCTCAGATTTGTAGAACTCGGTATCGCTCTGCTTATCGACCCCTAGCATCTAGTCCAACCTGCTTGCAGACCTGGTGAACATGCAGCACCAGTCTTCCTCCACTCATAAAACACCCCCCTCTGTGTAGTTGTCAGCCACTAGATCTCCCTCACCCCTATGTAATTCTCCCTTAATCCCCTTCATCCCTTTACTACATTGCTTGTCTGCATCAATCGATGTGTTGAAATTTTCTGTCAACTTATCAAGTCAACTATTGATCCTAAACTCCGATCCAGAAAGGAGCTATGGCTCTGCCCCCCGAGATTGTCTGAGTTATCCTCTATAGCTTGCCTCACCTTCTAATAATGCAGTATTTGGCTTCCTCTCCGATGAAACCTATGACTCTAGCTCCATCCCCTCAGTCCACTGCATCAACCTCAGCTCCTCCACATCCATAGATCCCCATCCTTTGTTACATAATGCGACAGTCAACCCTCCCTAGCCTATCGCATGTCTTACCTCAGCCTCTGCCCCCTCTCCTCCAAACTTGGGCCCAATCTTGTAGCAATCAATCTATAATTCCCCTTCAACATTATTTTATGATAGTAAACTCCTTGTGGATTCTACCTCCCACCTTCCTAGGTTGAGTTAAGATCTCACTTATTTGAATCCTTCATATTCTATGGAAGTCCCATTTAATCTAATGGAACCAATTTCTCTTTCAAATTTAACATTTTCTAATTCAATTGAACTCATGTATAATAAAAATGTCTCAAATCCACATTCTAACTTGAGTCGTTTAAATTCTAAAAGCAATAGTCTTTCCCTTTCGATTCCCATAAATAATTATGATCCTCCTCCCCCTCAACATAGTCATTCATCTCCCCCTTGACATAATAATTCCTCTTCTCTTAATTTCTCCAATCCACATTCCAACTTGAGTCATTTTAATTCTAAATGTGGTAATCTTCCCATTTCAATTCCCATAAATAATTATGATCCTCCTCCCCTTTAACTTAATCATTTATCTGCCTCTCATAATAATAATTCTTCTTATATTATTGTCAATCTCTCGATTTCATCTCCCCCTTGACAACATAATTCTTCTTCTCTTAATTTTAATTAAATTAGAAAGCTGGATAACCTGCTCATTGATATAGTTTTGAAGGCTAAGTCCTCTATTGCCCCCCCCCCCCTTCCTTCACCTCAACCTTTCCTAGACCCCCTTATTTTGTAAACATCTCCTCGCTCATACTTGATCCCCCCACCCTTCATCTCCTTGAAAAAGGTTTCAACTTTTCTTTAGATCTGTGCAAGATATCCATTGAAGAGATCCTTTGCTCCATTAAGCTCATTTCCCATAACCTCCTTCTCATATTTCTGAAGAAATTTTGAAAGGCTATGGAAAAATCTTGCATCCTGCTAAGTCACCATCCTATAACCTTTCTAAATATGAGTTTCAGGCCATCAAGTGGCTTACCGATAACCCCCATGTCTTTTTCCTCAAAGAAGATAAAGTTAATTCCATTGTTATCATGAACACTTATGATTATGATGCCAATATGGCGAATCTCTTATCTTCTTCTTCTTATAAAATCCTTCCTAAGAACCCCTTGAATACCATTTCTCAGCTAGTCACCAAGGTCGTAAAATCCTCCTCTATTCCTGAGCCCATTCAGTGAAAGCTCATTCCCCATGCCCCCCAAACTCCTAAAATCTATGGTGAGTAGAAAATCCATAAGCAAGATATTCCCCTTCATCCCTTTTGTTAGTGTTGAGAAATGGTAACAACAAATTCCACTTTATTTGTCCTTGAATTAAACTGAGAATTAAAATCGAATTATGTTCTCATAGAAACTTGTAAATAGTTAATTAAGTTTAATTAACTTAATTAGTTTAGGAATTTCGAGTTGGAATTCTTTTTGTAGTCATGTATATGTTCTCCCTAAGTTTTAGGGGTCCATTGTGAGTTTAAAATTAGTTGGAAATTAGATCACTTTGTTACAGAGTTAAGTTCAGTTAAATTAGTTCCAAATTGTTTGTGGAACTAATAGTGAGTTAAGATTTAGTTGGTGCACTAGTGCCTCCACAAGTGTCACTCTAGTTAACTGAAGATTCCCTCATCAGAAACCCATGCATGTTGATTCTTGTTTATTTGGGTTAGCATCAAATGTGCTCTAGCAATGAAAATTGTTGGCAAGGCTAAAGCACATGATATCTCCAAGACTCATAAATGGTTTGGAAAAATTATACCCAGTTTGGGAGATATTAAAATGAATAATATTTTTAGTGGAGTTCCTAATTCTAAACCTAAGAAAAACAAAATATTAATGGGTATTAATATAAAACTATTTTAGAAGTTTTCAAAAGTCATGGATCAAGCCAAATCTAATTGTAGTCGTTGATTAGAGATTTAATCTCAGTCATTGAAGGACCAATAGGAAAAGTATAAGAGGAGGCTTGAGGGTCAGTTGGAGAACACATCAGAGTTATCGGTCATTCATTTTTCTAGAGTGAGGTTGCTAAGAAAAAGTGAATTAGTGATCAATAGTGAAGGGCAAATAAGTATTGGATAGAGAGGCAGAGACAGTACTGAGAGACTAGTGCAGAATCTAGGAGAGTGAGAGTAGCAGCCAGTTCAGGACATGCAGAGCCCAGCTGAGATAGCCAGAGGCCAGATGAAATGTGTCATCCATGTAGAGGTCGTTGGAGTGATGCAGAGGGTCCCAGAGGCTATGCAGTTCCTCAAAGGGTTGACGGAGAGGATCCTGGGGCTAACGCAGGTCAGCAGGAGGCTAGCGCAGAGGCCAGAATGGCCAGCACTGAGCTTCAGTTGTTCCAAAGAGGGTTTCGTGGGACAAGTATTTTGAATACCTGTTTTTGAATATAGAGGTATTTTTGTCGTGTATTTTTCTCTATTGGGTGAGCCAGTTAGGCACCCAGTTGTACTCAAGGAAATATTGCATATTAATAAACCCTCAGAATAGTTGAACTAGTTTTCTCAGATTGGGTTTTTCCGGGGACATTTATCCAAAATAATAGTGTCACTTATGTGTTTGTTTTATTTTAGTTGATGATCTATAGATGGTGTCTGTATTGTGTTCATTTTGGTATTTAAATGTTTTAAATAACTTGTTCAAAATTTACAGGTAGAAGAAATAAACCAGTAGAATATAGATTAATTTTCTAACGGATAGACTTAGAAAATTCAACATGGTATCAGAGCATGGTTGCAGATCACTGGAGAGCTGAAGGCATCATCTAAGCAGAGCATTTTCAGTAGAATCAACTGTCCCAAGTAACAGTAGTTGATCCTTGCAAAATAAATAGAGGAAGGGTTGACACAGAGAGATCGCATCATTAGTTTGGGCCAGAGAGAGGCCAGCATAGAGGCTGAGGAGGGTAGAGAGAGGCTCATGTAGAGACCAGGAGGACTGATGCAATGGATGAGGGAGCAATTTTTGTTGTAGCTGAGATTGTGTAGAGACTAGAGGCTTAGTCCTTTAGTTGTTGGCACGAAGGAAGTTGTGGTAAGTTTGTGGGAGCGAAGATGGTGGGGTATTGTGGTAAAAACAATACCTAATAGGGCAAGACCAAGGTAGAGGAAGTTGTTGCTGAGGAAGATTTATAGTCAAGGAATCCAAATCAGTGTTACAATTGCATAGATGATTTGTTGGCATATTAGGCCTTGACCCAGGTTCATAAGAGTTTTTAGCCAAACAAATCCCGTACTACCAGCCCTTTCGGCTACAATCCATGGGGCGTGGACTGAAGTCTCACCCGAGGCAATAGGGGAGGGTGCTGGAACCAGGTTTCCACACCCTAGGGATGTCTTGATGACATTTGGATGGCTCGCTCGATATATGCTTTTCTGTTATTCTGTGCAACAGTCTGGCCTTTGTGAATATCCGTGAAGGGGTGTTTCTTAGATCCTTAGTCTTATTGTAGTTATTACCAATCTGATTTATTCTTTACGGTCTTTAATTGAGCATTTAATAGTTAAACCCAATGCGCGCAATCATATACTTCATAAAACCATAAAATAAGCATAAACATTCAGATTTGAAATCAGATACACAATAATTCAGAAACACTTATCTTTATTAATCTTTTATTTAGTGCAATCCACTTTCCACCCTACACACACAGCTGCAGGGGCCCGCACACATAGCTGCAGACTCTACCAAGCCTCTGCACACACAGATGTAGAGCCTACTCTAACCTCTACCCATGACTTAACCTTACAGACTTAGATCACCCTTGCTTCACAAACCCATACACTTTAGATCTTCATTACCATTATCATCCCAAAAACTGCCTTCTAAACCTAGATCCTTGCTCTATTTATACATTCCCATGGTCTATAGACCATGGGAAAGCTGACACATTCTAGATTACCTATGAAATTTTAGGGCAGACTACCCTTGGATTTAACCCATTACAATTCACGCTCTGTGCACTTCATGGAACCTTTACCCAAAACCGTTACGTAGGGGGTCTACTACCCAATAGGCCCCCAGCACAATCATCGTGACTCATCCTGAATCACTCGTCAGTGTAGCTCAATGTGTTGCCAAGGCTCCATGGTTCACCATCCTTGTGAGTGACATATTGCACCTTGTCATTCAATCCTTGCTTCTTGCATGTTTCTTCAAGCTCCTACTCCATTGTCCCTACTAGTTTGTTGAACTAATGATGCTCATTATGCTATGCTCGATTAACACAAAGCGGATCCTCCTAGGATTTTAACTCTAGCTGAGACACCAGAGCCATAAACTCTTCGTGCAGATACAACAAGTTTTCACTTTCTGCTCCCGTATACTCAATATCTACTACACCTTGTGTTACAATTTTACAAGAAAGATGTTGTTGTCCATGATATCCCAATCTTCAAGGCTTATTAGAAATGAAGTTGTAAGCAAAATTCCATCATTTAACTTAGAATCCATCGTCCTTCCCGTAGCTTTCATAGATTCCTTGTCAAAATATGGTTTATGGAGCGGCATTTGAACTAGTCCTACTACTTGTCTGAAAATTTTCGGTACATCTCCCACCATTGGTGTTGAGTGCAGCATGGTGCCCCCAACTTTCGACATCGCATTGTTTAGAAAGTCCTGCATCTCTTTTGAAAACACCTAGCTCAGTCTTCCACCGTCAAGGTTTATGGGTTCCATATCTAACCTCCAGATACTAAATTTGTGTAGTAGTTGCCCCACTAAGATTTATAGGCTTGTCGAAATTCAAATTCAGGCGTTCCCTCCTTTTCTAGCCCATTAATGCTAGATTGACCATAGATTGCTCGTAGTTCATAACTTAATGGCCAGCCATCCACTCCTTTTCACCATAACTCGGACATCTTATCATGAACAGTGATGGAAATGATCACTTCCTTGCTTGTCCACATAGCAACACATCCCTTTCTGCGCAACTGCGACCCTTGTGACCTATCAATTCTACACGCATCCCTGTTGTCATGTAGCTTCCTCACAGAGTACTTTATCATCCTGCACTCTCTTTCAACTATTCAGAGCGGTGAGACTATACTTTGTTCAGTTAGTCAAGCAGTCGGCCCGCCCGTGTAGAGCTTCAGGCAACTACCATTTATTCTTCTAGGGAAGGGCTCTCCATTAAGCTTGCTGAGCTCGATCGTGCCTCCATCTGTGACTTCTTTGATGACATATGGTCCTAACCAATGCATTCGGAGCTTTCCAGGGAATTTCTCGAACTTGTTGTCATATAGTAATACTAAATCGTTTTCTTTGAATGTGCACAACTTGATATGGCAATTATGCCAAGAATTTTCAAGATAATTTTGTACTTGCTGATGGAATCCCGCCATAAACCATTCCTCCTCTAGTACATCCAGTTCTGTGAGCCTTTCTTCCAATGCTCCATGGTCTTCCATGCCTCTTATAACTACAATTCGTAAACTAGGTACAATGTATTCCATCGACATGATGGCTTTTGCGTTGTAGACTAACTAGAAAGGTGTCTGACCCATAAATTTCTTGCAAGTGGTTCGGTATGCCCATAACACATCAGGTACGTGCAAATCCCAACCATTGCACTTCGCATTGCAGATCTTGGTCAATGCAATCTTTAAAATCTTGTTGAAAGCTTCCACTGTCCCATTCGCTTGTGGATGAAATGGTGTACTTTGTTGATGATATACCTGGAATTCCTCAGTAAGTGCACTAATAGTTTCATTTAGGAAGTGCATTTCGCAGTCACTCATTAGAATTTTCGAGAATCCAAACCATGTCAACACATTCTCGAACAAGAATTTTGCAACTATAGCGGCCATGCAATCCTTTACCAGTTGTTCTTCCACCCATCAAGTCAAGTATTTTGTCACGGTGATGATATAGAGCGCACCCATCTTTCCCTGAGGCGTGGTGAGCCGCACAAAGTCAATCGCCCATTTCTCAAACAGTTGCAACATCACCTGTGGAATGAGCGGCATTTTGTCCCTGCGCGATGGTTTCCCAATCCATTGACATATGTCACAGGCTCGACAGTACGCTTTTGAATCTTGATGTAGAGTTGGCCACCATAGTCCGGCGCGAAGAATCTTCTACGCTGTTACCATCCCACATAATTTCCTCCTGCAACCCCTCCGTGCTTCTGCGATGATCTATCCCCATTCAAATTCAGGTACATATCTTCGTAATATTTCTTCATTTCCCATTTTGTAGAGGTGTCCCACCACAATAGTGAAATCCACCGTGCGTATCACCAATTCTTTCTTCTGTCGAACTAAATACCCCTGTGGTGCGGTCCCTGTGGTTAAGAAGTAGATTATATCTTCAAAATGGCCATCCGTGATGTGTACTGCATAGAGTTGTTCATCAAGTAGTCGTTCTTCTAAATTTGTTGGCTCCTCACCTTTCTCAATTCGGGACAGGTGATCCGGGCCTGCGCTTAGGCATCCTGGCTTTACGATGACCTTGAAGTCATACTCTTGGAATAGTAACGGCCATCTACAGATGCGCCCCCCCAACACAGGCTTGTTCACCAGGTATTTTAATGCGGAGTGATCGGTATACATTTTAAAATGCCCACCAAGTAGATAGTGGCGGTATTTCTGGAGTGCATATACCATTGCCAATCCCTCGCACTCAGTGGTGGAGTAGTTCTTTTCTGCTTTAGACAGTCGTCGGCTCGCGAATGTGATCGAGTGACCGATGCCTTCCGCTCTTTCCTGCATGAGTACAGTGCTCAATGCAATACATGACACACCCATATGCACATGAAATTCAATATCCCATTTTGGGAAAACCAAAAATGGGGGCGGAGGCCATTTTTTCCTTTAGAATCTCCAAACTCTTCTTACAATCCTCATTCCAACAATATGTAGCATCCTTCTTTAACAATTGTTCCATTGGCACCGTGATTTGTTTGTAACCTTTGATAAGCTTCCAGTAGTACCCAGTGTGTCCCAACGTGGTACGAAGTTGTTTGACACTACGCAGTGCTTGCAGATTGAGTATGACAGAAATTTTTTGCAAGGTCCACCATCAATCCCTGTCTACAGACCACATGGCCAAGAAAAATTCTGAAAGGAACAAGGAAGGTACACTTCTTAAGATTTAGCACAATATGGTGTCATCGACATGTATCTACCATAAATCTAAGCTTGCCATATGTTTCTTGACTAGCCCAAATATAGTCCAATTGTCAAAATAAACTTCCAAGAACTAATGAATGAATTCTTTGAGCGCAACCACTACTACGCGTGAAAATATTGCTAGTGTGTTCTTCAACCCGAAGTGCGTCACATTTTACTAAAAGCATCCCCATTTGGTTGTGAAGGTGGTCTTTCTCCTATCTTTCAACGCGATCTTGATCTGGTGATATCCTGAGAACCCGTCCGTGAATGAGTATGCTTCCTGTCCACCAACATTCTCCAGGACTTCATCTGTAAACGGGGTTGGGAACAGGTCATCAACGCAGGAATCATTCAATTTTTGGATATCCATGTAGATGCGAATTTCATCCTTATGTTTCTTCTCTTGTACTATCATAGGACTCACCCAGTCAGGTTCTTTGACAAGTTCAATATTTCCTATGGCAAGCATCTTGTCCAATTCTTCATGGAATTTTTCCTTATACTTTGGATTTAAACGGTAGGGACATTACTTAATCGGCTTCGCATCCGGCTTCAGAGTTATCTTCATCACCCCCAGGTCACTGAGAATCCCCTTCAACTCTATCAGTTTTGTCGAGAATAAGTCTTGATATTCGCTCAATAACTCGACGACTTTATCCACCATGGCATCATCCCAATAATCCCCCATAGTCACATACTTTGGTTCCTCATCTATACCAATGTTCACTTGTTTCGTTTTTAGTGGTGCTTTGATGTCAGAATCCTCGATTGCCAATCCTCAAACTTTGCGGCTCCCTTCTGTTTCTATAATGGTATTGTTTCAGGGATCATCATCATCATCCTCCACTTCCAGGTTATAACATTCTAGGCCATGGCTTAACTGATGTGTCCATTCCAGTTGAATGAATTCCTTTGGTTCTTGTGGTAATTTGAAGATAATGGCTTTTACAAATTGCAACACATCATCAACAGTATCCATCCATTGGTCCTCAAATAAGAATGTTAATAAAAACCCTTCGCGTAAGATATCCCATTCACCCGTACCATGTGTTATCATAAAATCATGTACTAAGGGCTGCTACTTAGTAAGATCTCATGAAACTGTTTCAGACCAGGCTTTAGACTAAGGTTTAGCCTCCTTAGTCAGAGAGGGCTCTCTCACAGATTTTTGATATGCATTAAGGGCAAGAAAAGATGGCTAACTCTTTAAACATTATATGAAATTTAAGCTGGTTGGAACAATCAAAATTAGGCTTCTCCCATTGGGCTCATGG